>JACEIK010003368.1:156009-168840 GCA_018107945.1 Datura stramonium | reverse complement strand
TGATAGTTTCATACTTAAACCATTGCAAATCGTAGTAGCGCATGATTATCCGGCTTTAACTCTATGTTGCTCCTTGAATGGATTCAGAGTATTTCATTGAACACATTTAGACTTAACTAAATTTCTTGGAAACTTCTATAATCAACACTTGCAGTAATTAATATCACACTTGAACTCGATAGTTAGCTGAATTGGTCCAGTCCCTGTAGGTTCGATATCTGGCTCTTAAAAAGGGTCACTATATTACTTGTACGACCCGTACACTTGAGGGACACAACAGTCATCTATGACAAAGAGACTGTATAGGAATTGCACCATTTCAGGCCATTATAAAGACACCATAACTGACTTCATTGAGTTAGACATGGCAAATTTTGATAATATTCTAGGCATAGACTATTTATACTCCAATTATGCCTCAGTCGATTGTAGGATTCGAGTAGTAAAATTCTAGTTTATAGATGAGCTAGTCTTAGTTTGGGAAGGTAGTCCTATTGTGCCTAATGGTCATTTCATTTCATACGTTATTTTGAAAGTCAGTGTCTAAGGGGTGTATCTATCACTTAGCCAGAGTTAGAGACTCTAATGCTGATACACCACCTCTCCAGTCAATTCCAGTTGTGAATGAATTCCGAGAATTCTTTCCCAATGATCTTTCTAAAGTCCCTCCCAATAAGGAAATAGACTTCGGAATAGATGTCCTTCCTAACACCAAGCCTATCTCTATTCTGCTATATAGAAAGTCTCTAATTGAGTTATAAGATTTAAATGAGAAGTTAAGACATCTCCTTGATAAAGGTCTTATTCACCCTGGCCACCTCAGAATAGTTCTTCAGGCTTTAAAGGGCCGTAAGATATTCGCCAAGTTTTCTAAGTGTGAATTTTGGTTGAAGTCCGTTCTATTCCTAGGCCACATTGTCTCCAACAAGGGTATTTAGGTTGACACCCAAAAGACTGAGGCAGTAAAAAGTTGGCCTAGACCCATAACCCCAACCAATATTAGGAGTTTCTTGGGTTTGGATGGCTATTATAGAAGGTTCAGAGAAGGGTTTTAATCCATTACTTCCCCATTGACTAAGTTGACTCAGAAAAAAGACTAAGATTCAATGGTCTGAAGCTTGTGAGAAAAGCTTTCGGGAATTGAAAACTAGTTTGACTACTGCTCTAATGTTGATCCTACCTGAGGGTACAAAGGGTTATGTTATGTATTACGATGCGTCCCGATGGGAATTGGTTGTATGTTGATGAAAAATGGTAAATTTATAACTTTTGCTTCTCGACAACTTAAGGTCCATGAGAAGAACTATCTAACTCATGACCTTGACTTGTCCATGATGGTGTTTTCATTAAAGATTTTGCGTCATTATCTCTATGGTGTGCATATTGATGTATTCATAGATCACAAGAGTGTTTAGTATGTTTTCTGCCAGAAGGAATTAAATCTCAGAAAGAGGAGATGGCTCAAATTGCTTAAGGATTTCTATTGTCCGAGCAAAGCCAATATGGCTACTGATGCTCTTAGTAGGTCGTGGATTGAAAGAACAAATCATGTAAAGGAAGGAAAGAAAGAGTTGGCTAAGAATGTGCGTAGACTCACACGCTTTGGAGTTATTCTTTTAGACTCCGATGAAGGTGGTGTGCATATCCAGAATAGGGCTCAATCCTCTCTACCAGCGAAAGTTAAAGAAAAGCAAAACAGAGATTCCATCTTACTCCAGTAAAAGGAAGGAGTTCACTAGAAAAGGGTGTTAATTTTCGCACAAGAGGGAGATGGTGACTTGATGTATCAGGACAGGTTATGTGTTCCAGACATAGATTGTATCAGAGGTAGAATCATGGTAGAAGCACATAGTTCTAGTGTCATAACTTGAGCTGAGACTCCAAATCGAGACACGGAGCCTAGAACCACGAATAACTCCAAACTAACCAATGGAAAATGCATAGCAATTCAAGAGCATAACTAAAGTAGAAATTAAAGGCAACATGAATAAGCGAAAGTCTGAAATATAACAAAGTACATAAATGGAGTCAACACTCGACAAGATGAATCATCTAATAATGTCTGAAAAGCCTCTAAAACCTCTGATAAGTTGAAATACCAACTAGCTCGCTAAAATCTGAAAACTGAAATAATACGCAAAACATAACTACTAGCTTTCCTCGAAAATATGAGGACTCACCCAAAGCAGGGACTGGACTGGACTGAGATAAGAGCAAGATATCGGCGAGATTGAGGTGGATCACCCAAACCTATATCATGAAACGATATAGCATAGAGTATGCGGTCAGTATTTGGAACGTAGTGCGTATGTAAGGTAAGTAAAACATGCTTAGTAAAATGTTAGCTGAAACCATGTATAGAAATCAAAAGATCATGAGAGTAAGGACTATGCTGAAAGATGCATCTGAGATATACATAATCATAAACTGGTTATCATAACTAAACATAGTGGCTCAAGATTTAGAAATAGAAATCATATGATTTGTCATATCTAAAATCATAAGTAAAAGCTCATAAACTGATCATTGGGTCAAATATGCTGTAAAACATAATATAATAAGACATGAACATGAGTGATTGAAATCATTAGGAACAATGGGAGACTCACCATAACTTATACCATCAAGATAGAGCTTACATGATGCCACAACTATCACACTCAAGTAGGCAGAGCTGTCCAAAACCTTGCTAGGGCAAAGGTCGCTAAACCATGAAAGCAATATCAAGTTGAGCCCCTTTGGTCGGAGGAAACTATCTTGAGAGGTCACAAACATATATACATATACCTACGCTGATAGTTCTAAGATTGGGGAACATAAACACCCCAAGTCTACTTGATGCTAGACACTACTCCCAAAAACATGCATAACGTTTACATAATTTTTCAACAATGCTGAAATCGTAATCTCATAAATAGCTTGAACCTAAACATTGGGAGTCTTGTCTTCATATCATATCATAAGATGTGTTGGGAATCTTGAATCCAAATCATATGATAAGCTAATCGTATTAGCCTTGGCTAAATCATAAATAATATATTTAACTTGCATGGGCTTGCCAAAATCATAAAATCATGCATACTTGAAATAGACTTCATAAGTCAAAATCATGGATTCATAAGTTGAGAGTTCAAAAACACTCATTCATATTAGATATCTCATCATACTTGAAATCATGGATCATAAGCTTTACTTTTCATAAAAATTGCATAATAGGGCATAGTTTCTTAATTAATTGAAATCATGAATTTATAATCAAATTGGGGATAAAATCTACCAATTAGACTTAAAACATTCTCTAGAACATGAGGGAATTATACCCATAAACATAACATAGGTAGTTTCATAAAAATTAGAGCATGAGGGGATTAGACCCATAAACATAGCATAGGTAGTTTCATAAAAAATGGGTTAAAACCCTATGAATCAATACACTTGATTAAGAACTTGCATTCATGAATTTGAGAAGAAACTTGGGCATGAGGGTGGAAGAAATCCCTTATTCATAACCCTACATACCTGGGTAAACTGATTTCCAAACTATCCTTGAAAGCCCAAGAGAATTGGGGAAGAAATTGAGAAGAATTCTAGTTTGATCTTGGAAGGAAATGTCAATTCAATGCATACATGGGAGTTTAATGACTTAGGATAGGTTAAACCTCTTAAAACACTCATTTCAAGGCTTAAAATAATGTCATTAGGAAGTTAGGATCTTAGGAATTGCGAAAATGCCCTTAATGATTCGTTTGGAAAAAAGTCACTGCCAGTCACCACGACTTATACCATGAGTCGTACCTCCAAACCATGACTCGTGATGTCCTTCCCTTGTAAGTCAGTCTAAATTTCCAACTCTCTTATTCTAACCATGGATGGCTTCCATGACTTTTTGTTTCCTACAATGACTCATACCTTTACTTGTGACATTGTTTCTCCACTCTACAGTTCTGAACTATGACTGCATCCCACGACTTGTTGTTTCCTACAATGAGTCATACCATGACCCGTTACAGCCTCCTACGACTCGTACCATGAGCCATCACCAGTGGGCCAGAAGACTCTACTGTTAACCACGACCCCTGACCATGACTCATCAAACCAAACAACAAGTCATAGCTTGACTCGTTAGCATAACTCGATCTACGACCCATACCAATGACTCGTACCACGAGTCGTCCTAAGAGAAAAATGCATATTTTTCTGTTGAATATGTTTACATTTCTAGGGATTGATCATAGGGACTTTTGGGGTGTTACATTATCTCTCCCTTGGGAACATTTGTCCTCGAAAGTGGAATTAGCACACCGAGAGGCTGGGAAAGGAACTGCAATCCAAAAATTGAACAACTGAAGTTGAAAATTGATGGAGTGACTGACTCTGGACTAATATATATGACATAACTAAATTCATGAAACATACATACATGCTATGACATTAAAGAAATTTAAAGACATGAACTTTACATGAAACTAAATAGAGTACTAAAGAGGAAACTGATACCATATGCTGGAACTGAGCCGAAAGAAAAGAGATTCAAGTATCTAGCCATCATATCTGCTTCGGGTTTCAATGTAGATCCTTTAACAAGCTGATTTCTCCACAACACCTTCACTGAATCTACTTCTTTATTTCTCAACTTCCGAACCCGACGATCAAGGATCTCAAATGGAACCTCCTCATAGGTAAGGTTAACCTTCACACCTATGTTCTCCATCGAAATAACTAAGGCTAGGTCACCAATGCATTTCTTCAAAAAGGATACACGAAAAACTGGATGCATTGAAGCTAACTCCGCTGGTAGCTCAAACTCATATACCACCTTGCCAGCTCACCTCAAAATCCTGTAAGGACCAACATATCAGGGACTAAGCTTTCCTTTCCTTTTGAACCTCATTAGTCCCTTCCTTTTGGAACCTTATCAGTCCCTTCATGGGAGACATCTTCAAAAATACCCAATCATCAACCTCAAACTCAAGTTCTGTCTGCCTCATATCCGCATAAGATTGCTAATGACTCTGAGTTATTTTCAGCCTTTGTCGAATAAGCTAAACCTTCTCCATGGCCTTATGAATTGAATCTGGCCCTATCAATGAAGCCTTTCCTACCTAAAATCATCCAATAGGTGATCTACACCTCCGCACGTAAAGAGCGTTAAATGGAGCCATCTGAATGCTGGAGTGATAACTGTTACTATAGGAAATCTTGATAAGAGGAAAGTGATCATCCTAACTACTCTTGAAATCAATCATACATTCTCTAAACATGTCCTCAAGAGTTTGAATAGTCCACTCATCTGACCATCTGTCTGCGGGTGAAAAGTTGTGCTAAGATTTATCTGAGTATCAAGTCCTTTCTAAAATGATCTACAAAACTGAGTACCCCTATCTGAGATGATGGACAAAGGAACTCCATGCAACTAAACTAACTCCCGAATGTACAATCTAGCATAATCCTAAGCTGAATCGATAGTTTTGACCGATAAAAAGTGAGCTGATTTGGTCAACCTGTCCACAATCACCCATATAGAGTCATACTGTCGGCGTGTACGAGGCAAACCTGTAATGAAGTCTATATTGATCTCCTCCCACTTCCATGTGGGGATGCTAATGTGCTGAAGCATACCTCTGGGTCTCTGATGCTGAACCTTCACCTGCTGACAATTTGGACACTTAGCTACAAACTCTGCTATGTCCTTTTTCATGACATTCCACCAACAGACTTTTTGTAGATCATGGTACACCTTGGTGGCACCTGTATGGATAGAGTATCGAGAGCCATGAGCCTCGGTCAACTTCTGTTCTCTCAAGTCATCAATAGCCGACACACTTAGTTGGCCCTAATAACGGAGCACACCATCACCCCCTTAGGAGAAAACCTCCACCTTCTGATTTTGGACAGCTTCCTTCAGCTTTACTAAGATAGGATCCTCATCTTGCCTATCTTTGAATTCCATCACCAAAGAAGATTCCAACCCATTCTGAAAAGTTACACCACCATCCACCGAATCTGTTAGGCGAACCCCAAAACAGGCAAGCCTATGGATATCCTTTACTAACTCATTCCTCCCATCCTCCACATGAGACACACTCTCCAGGGACAGCCTACTAAGAGAATCCGCCACAATATTGGTCTTTCCCGGATGCTAAAAGACGCTAATGTTATAGTCCTTGAGAAGCTCTAGCCATCTCCTTTTACCACAAATTCAAGTCCTTCTGAGTGAACACATACTAAAGGCTCTTATGGTCTGTGAATATATCTACATGCACCCTATACAAATACTGTCTCCATGTCTTCAAAGCAAACACCACGGTTTCCAACTCTAGGTCATGCGTCGGGTAATTCTTCTATGAGTCTTAAGCTGTCTAGAGGCTTACACAATGAACTTGCCATGATGTATCAAGACACAACCAAGACCAACCCTAGAGGCATCACAATATACAACAAAACCATCTGTTCCCTCTGGTAGGGTCAATACTGGGGCTGAAGTGAGTTGAGTATTTAGCTCCTGAAAACTCTTCTCACAAGCATTTGACCACTTAAACTTTACCTTCTTTTGGGTCAACTTAGTCAATGGTGCCGCAATGGAGAAAAATCCCTCAATGAACCTCCTATAGTAGTCAGCTAAGCCCAAGAAGCTCCAAATATTTGTTGGACTAATTGGTCTAGGCCAATTCTTCACCATTTCTATCTTTTGAGAGTCCACCTGCACACCCTATCTAGACGCTACATGGACAAAAAATGCCACTGAATTTAGCTAAAATTCACACTTGTTGAAATTAGAAAACAACTGGCGATCCTTGAGAGTCTGTAACACAATCCTCAAATGATCAGTATGCTCCTCCTCGATTCGAGAGTATATGAGAATATCATCTATGAAGACAATCACGAATATATGCAGATACTGCTTGAACACCTTTTTTATCAAATCCATAAATGCTACAGGAGCTTTCATTAATCCAAAATACATAACTACGAACTGATACTGACCGTACAGAGTCCCGAAGGCTCTCTTTTGAATGTCACTCTCCCTAACTTTGGGATTATGATATCCAGATCTGAGGTCTATCTTTGAGAAGCACGTACCACCCTTATGTTGGTCAAACGGGTCATCAGTCCTCAGGAGGGGATACTTATTCCTGATTGTGACCTTGTTCAACTACCGATAATCAACATACATCCTAAGGGAACCATCCTTCTTCCAAACAAAGAGAACTGGAGAACCCCATGGGGATTTGCTAGGCCTGATGAAACCCTTATCTAGGAGATCTTTCAACTGTTCTTTGATCCCTTTTATCTTGGTTGGAGCTATTTTGTAAAGAGGAATAGATATAGGTTGCATTTTAGGGAGAAGGTCAACACCAAATTCAATATCTTGATCAAGAGGGAACCCCAGTAGATTAACAGGGAAAAACTTTGGATACTCACATGCAACAGGAACTAACTAAAGAGTCAGGGTCTCAGATGTAGAATCCTTGACCCAAACTAGATGGTACAGACAACCCTTACAGATCATCTTTCTGGCCTTAAGATATAAGATAAAGTGACCTACAGGCACAACTGAACTACCCTTCCATTCTAGAACTAGTTAACTCGAAAACTGAAACTCTATCATATGGGTTCTACGATTTATCAAAGCAAAGCAAGCATACAACCAACCCAAGCCAAAGATAATATCAAAATCAGTCATTTCTAACTCTACTAGGTCGATTGAGGTGACTTTGTGATGGATTCTGGTAGGGCTATTTCTGTATATTCGTCGAGCTATAACTGGCTCACCGACTGGGGTAGAGACTGAGAATGGTTCTGATAGGATTTTGGGACTGACTACGAAACTAATAGCAACATAAGGAGTAACAAAAGATAAGCTAGCCCCTGGATCTAACAATGCATACACATCAATATGGAATACTCATAACATACCAATGACTATATCGGGAGAGACCTCTTGCTCCTGACTAGAAGATAGTGCATAGAACCAATTCTGGAACTAGCCGCCACCTGTACTAGTGGATGCACCCTGCTGAGCTGAACATGTTAGTAGAGCTACTGCACTAGTGGTCAGGTCACGGTCTCTACGATGGCCTTGTCTTGTTGAAAGGCAAAATCTGAGAATGTGTCTACACTTCCTACACCTAAAGAACACGCCTGAACCCGCTAACCACTCTCCGGTGTGCCTCTTACCACATCTCCCACATGATGGAATGCTAGGCTCTCCTGATATGCTTCCTTGACCTCTCGAGCCTGATGCTCTACCCCTCTGATCACGTCCAGGTCTAGACAGAACACTGGCTAACGACTGTGCTGCGGCCAATCACCTCTAGTAAAATTGGGGACGATGTCCGCCAGCAGACATCTATTGGGAATGCCCATAGCTCCCTGTTCTGGACCTCCTGACATCTCTCTCCCTCTCTTTTATCTGTTCCGCCTCATTTGATGGGCATATATGACCAACCAGGAGAAATTTATGTCATTGATTAATATGGCAGTCATGCACTCCTTGACCAAGGAATCTACCACTCCATTCAAAAACCTCCTCACATGAGCCCTAGGATCAACAACCATCTCCGGTGCATACTTGGACAACCGGGTAAACTCCATATACTCTTAGACAGTTTTGTTGTTCTACTTTAAATTGACAAACTCCATCGCCTTTTCCTCCCTCAACTCTCTAGGAAAGAACCTGTCTAAGAAAGAAGTTACAAACTTATACCAACCCAGGAGAACTACTCCAACTCCTCTACTATACTTCCATTAATGGAAGCTATGTGAGCCACCCCCTTCAGCTGATAAGGCTCACCCCCTTCAGCTGATAAGAGGCTAAATTTGTACTCTCCTCTCCCATCACCTCCATAATCTAGGTAATCTTCAGCACCTCCTCAAGGAACCCGTGTGGATCCTCATCCACCTTCAACCCAAGAAACTTAGGTGGGTTCATCTTGAGTAAGTTTCGCATTCTCACCGCTGCTGCGTTCGCATTCTAGGGAATGTGGGCCACTATCTACTAGTTGACTTGAGTGGTCATGTCCTGTGCCAACATCTAGAATGTCGTCTTGAACTCGGCATGAGTGACCACTCGGGAAAGGATCCGCTGGTGCTGGTGGGGATTGCTGATACCCATCTCCATTGCTATTTCCATGGCCATTTCTTCTACCATTAACTCGACATGGAGGCATATTTCTGCAAACACATATAGCACGAGTTAGAGGAATATGGAGGTACTTCATCGCACAACATAAATCATGAAAGAAGGGAAATTTCCTAAAACTTCTTGTAGCATCTTTCCCATAAGTGTGGAGCGCTGCACACCCATAAAAGAGACTATAGTTAACGTGGCTTTAAGACATCCTAGGACACACCTAAACCTTTGCTCCGATACCAAGTTTTTCACAACTTGAGCTGAGACCCCGGATCGAGACACAAAGCCTAGAACCAGGAATGGCTCCAAGCTAACCCATGACACATGCATTGCAATTCAAGAGCATAACTAAAGTGGAAATTAAAGGAAACATGAATAAGTGGAAGTATAAAATATAACAAAGGCTATAAATGGAGTCAACACTCGACAAGCTGAATCATCTACATGATGTATGAAAAGCCTCTAATACATCTGATGAGCTGATGAGGAAACACCCTCAACTAGCTCACTAAAGTCTAAAAACTGAAATAACATGCAAAACATAACTACTAGTTGTCCTCAGAAAAATGAGGACACACCCAAAGTAGGGACCGGACTGGACTGAGATGAGAGCAAGCTATCGACAAGACTAAGCTAGATCACCCGAACCTATATCATGAAATCTATAACATACAGTATGTAGTCAGTACTTGGAATGTATTGATTATCTAAGGTAAGTAAAACATCCTTAGTAAAATGTTAGTTGAAATCATGCATATAAATCAAAAGATTATGAGAATAAGGACTATATGTTGAAAGCTGTATATGAGATATACATAATCATAAGCTGGTTATAATAACTGAACATAGTGGCCTGAGATTTATAAATAGAAATCATATGACTTTTCACAGCTGAAATCATAAGTAAAAGCTCCTATGCTGACCATTGGGTCAAATATGTTGTAAAACATAATATCATAAGACATGAACAAGAGTAACTAAAATCATGAGGAATAATGGGAGACTCGTCATAACCGACACTATCACAATAGAGATTACATGATGCCCCAACTATTACACTCAAGTGGGCAGAGCTATCCAAGATCTTTCCATGGCAAAGGATGCTAAACCATTATATCGATATCAAGCAGAGCCACTTTGGGCTGAGGAAAACTCTCTTGAGAGGTCTCAAACATATGTACATATACCTACATTGGTGCGTAGTTCGGAGACCAGGAAACCTTGGAACCCAAGCCTACTCGGTGCTAGACACTACTCCTAAAAAAATGCATAGCGCTCACATCATTTTTCAAAAAAGATGAAATCATATCTCATACATAGCTTGAACCTGAAAATTGGGAGTCTTGACTCCATACATATCATAAGTTGCATTGGGAGTTTTGAATCCAAATCATATAATAAGCTAATCTTATTAGCCTTGGCTAAATCATGAATAACATACTTAACTTTCATGGTCTTTCCCAAATCATAAAATCATACATACTTAAAATAGACTTCATAAGTCAAAATCTTGGATTCATAAGTTGAGAGTTCATAAACATTCATGCATACTAGATATATCATCATACTTGAAATCATGGATCATAAGCTTGACTTTTCATAAAACTTGCATAATAGGATACAATTTATTAATAGCATGAAATCATGAATTTATAATCAAATTGAGGATAAAATCTACCAATTAGACTTAAAACATTCTCTAGAACATGAGGGAATTAGACCCATAAACATAACATAGGTAGTTTCATAAAAATTAGGTTAAACACATAGGAATCAATACACTAGATTAAGAAATTCAATTCATAAATTTGAGAAAGAAACTTGGGAATAAGGGTGGAATAAATCCCCCATTCATAGCCCTAGATACCTAGGTAACTGATTCCCAAACTAGCCTTGAAAGCACAAGAGAATTGGGGAAAATTGAGGAGAAATCTAGTTTGATCTTGGAAGGGAATCTCGATTCAATGAATGAATGGGAGTGTAATGACTTAGAATAGGTTAAACACTTTTAAAACACTAATTTTAGAGCATAAAATGAAGCAATTAGGAAGTTAGGAGCTTAGGAATTGCGAAAATGCCCTCAATGATTTGTCTAGAAAAAAGTCACTGTCAGTTAACACACTCATACCACGAGGCGTACCTCCATACTACCACTCGTGGTGTCCTTACATTGTTAGTTAGTAGTAATTTCCAACTCTCTTATTCTAACTACAGACGCCTTCCACGAGTCGTTGTTTCCTACAAGGAGTCGTACCTTGACTTGTGACATCACTCCTCCCCTATGCAGTTTCAAACCATGCCTGCATCTCACAACTCATTGTTTCCTATAATGAGTCATACCTTGACCTGTTACAACCTCGTACGACTCATACCATGAGCTATCGCCACTAGGCTAGAAGATTCTGTTGTTAACCACGACCCCTGACCATGACTCGTCACACCAAGTAATTAGTCATACCTTTACTCGTTGGTCCAAGACCTGACAACCAGTAGCTCATCATGACTCAACCTATAACCCGTACCATGGTACAACAACTCATACCATGAGTCTTCCTGAGAGAAAAATGCAGTTTTTTCTGCTGAATCTGCTTACATGTTGAGGGCTTGATCGTAGGGACTTTTGGGGTGTTACATCTAGGTATTCAATTCAACTAGGTTCCATGAGAATGTATCATGACTTGAGGGATGTCTATTGGTGGAATGGTATTAGGAGAGAGATTACAAATTTTATTTTTAAGTATCTAAATTGTCAGTAGGTTAAGGTTGAGCATAAAAGGCCATTTGGAATGGCTCAAAATATTGCACTCCTTGAGTAGAAGTGGGATATGATTAATATGGACTTCGTCATTGATTTACCATGATCCCAATGACAACATTCCTTAATTTGGATAATTATAGACACCGAATGATTGAGTGAGCCCTATTTTTTACTTGTAAAGACTATAGATTCAGCCGAAGACTATGCCAACTGTACATTAATGAGGTAGTCAAATTTCATGGAGTCCCGTTATCCATTATTTCAGATAGGGGCGCTAAGTTCATTTCCTGGTTTTGGAAGTCGTTTTCAAATGATTTGGATTCTAAGGTGAACATTAGTATAGGTTTTCACCTGCAGACAGATGGTCAAGCAAACTGTAGTATTTCTACCTTGGAGGATATGCTAGATCTTGTGTTATTGATTTCAAAAAAAATTGGAACAAACATTTATCTCTCATAAAATTCACGTATAACAACAACTATCACGCTAGTATCCAGATGGCTCCTTATGAGTCTCTTTATGAGAAAAGGTGTAGATCCCTGATTGGTTGGTTCAATATTGCTGAAGCAGAGTTGGTAGGGCCAAATTTAGTTCAGCAAGTCATGAAAAAGGCCAAGACCATTCAGGTGAGGTTGAAGACTGCTCAAAGTTTCCAAAAGTCCTATATTGATGGTGCAGAGATTTAGAGTTTCAAGTGAATGATTGGGTTAATCTAAAAGTTTCACCCATGAAGGATGTCATGAGATTTGGGAAGAAAGGGAAGATCCGTCCCTAATATGTTGATCCGTACTAGATTTCAAAGTTAGTTGGCAAGGTAGCTTATGAGTTAGAGCTACCAACAGAGCTAGCAACGGTTCATCTAGTTTTCCAAATTTCTATGCTTAAGAAGTGTGTGGGTAGCCCTCAATAGTTGTCCCTATGAAAAGTGTTGGAGTGATGG
>JACEIK010003368.1:134420-155347 GCA_018107945.1 Datura stramonium | reverse complement strand
CATAATATTCTGAGAGTATGACTTGCATGCTATTTTTCTGAAATCATGATCTGATCATAACTGAACATCATAACTGAATCAAATGACCCAAATTGAAATCTGATAGTCATAAGTAAAATTGAACATTAGGCCAAACCTCCTGAAAATATAATATCATGACTCATGCAAATTCATAACTAAAATCATGAGGAACAATGAGAGACTCATTATATAACCGACATTACCACGATAGAGCTTACGTGGTCCCGACTATTACACTCAAGTGGGCAGAGTCATATAAAGACTTGCCAGGGCTAAAGACGTTATCATGATATTGATATCAAGCTGAAGGCCCCTTGGGGCAGGGGAAAGCTCACAAAGGAGGTTCCGAATAATCTAAACATACCTACATTGGCTCATAGTTTTGAGGCATAGGGTTGACTGACCCTTAGCCTACTCGGTGCTAGACACTACTCTAAAAAACATGCATATTCTCTCCATCATTTCTCAACGAAGCTGACCATCGTCTAGTGACGAAGATGAATAATGACATGCATATAAAATCTGAAATCATACATAAGGAGACTTGGCTCAAACCATACCACAATATGAACATAATTGGGAGTCTTGACTCCAAAACCATGTGGTAAGACAATTGACATGAAATCATAAATCATACTTGAACGTATGGGCTTGCCCAATTCTTAAATATTCTTGAAAATACTTGATTCGCTTGAAACCATGATCATAGACATGGGTAACTTGAAAATATAATTTTCTCATAATATCTCGTCATACTTGAACATACATAATAGATTTCAACTTTCATGAACATTCATGGATGGGCATCATAACTTATAAAACTTTAAAACATGATTTATACTTAAAAACATTGTAAAACTTGCCCATGAATCATAACTCAATAATAGAAACATGCTTAGATCATACCAATGGTAGAAACTTAGGGAATTCATGCATTGGGTAAAATCCCCATAGAATCAACATGTAGATTTTCATGAATTAGAGAGGGGTTGGGAATGGGTGTGAACAATTTCACCCATTCATAACCTTAAATACCTAAGAGAATATGATTCTATAACTTCTCTGATTGCCCGAGGAATAATTGAGGAAGAAACTTGAGAGATTGAGCTCAATCACCCCTCTAGATTTCTAAACTTGCATGCATGAATTAGGCAAGCCTTAGAATGAACTTACCCTCCTTAAAACTCACTAAACAGAGCTTAAAACAACGTAATTTAGTCCTTAGGATCATAGGAATTGCGAAAAAGACATACTAAATTCGCAGAGGAAATCAGACTGCCAGTCCCAATGAGGGACTGGACGAGTCGTCGTCCATGGCCACGACTCATGGTTTGCAGTCGTAGGCTTCACTGGAAGTTTCATCAAGTTTCCACCATAAGGAACTTAAGACTTATTACATGTGACAACGACTTGTGTTCACCTCCCGTCGTCCTCACTACTGAAAACCAACTGGGGGGGTTCACCATGGGGGACAACACGACTTGTGGTGTACTAGATGAGTCGTGGTGATGACCCGTTAGGTGCACTGTCTGAATTTTCCAACTTTCTTCTAGCTCTTGACCACGACTCCGATGACGACCCGTGGTGTTGACCACGACTCATGGTCACTTAAATTCCAAATTTCAACCAAAGTTCAAGCCTCTCCCTATAAGTCACTTAACAACTCGTGGGGTTCCTGATGGGTCTCTGAATGACTCGTCCTGTGCCCTGGTGTAGAAAATTTTGTTTTCTCTATTTCAACTCCCGGGTCTGATCTTAGGGTTTTCAAGGTATAATAATATCTCCCCCTTGGGAACATTCATCCTTGAATGTTGAAAATATTACAGAAAAGCATAGAAATTCAATCATCATATTCAAATACTGATCATATAAGCTGAAAACTAACGGAATGACTGCCTCCAAACTGAACTACATGACTGAACTGAATTCACGCATCATACATACATGCTTTTACATGAAAGAAACGAAGGTACATGAGATGAACATGAAACTGAATAGGGTATTTAGGAGGAAACTGATACCTCAAGTTGAAATTGAGCCGGTAGGGAATAAATGCAGGTATTTAGCAATCATATCTGCTACGGCTTCCCAAGTAGCTCCCTCAACATGCTGATTCCTCCATAAAACCTTGACTGAATCTACTTCCTTTTTCCTTAGCTTTTGAACCTGATGATCAAATATTTCTACCAGAACCTCTTTATAACTGAGGCTGTCCTTCACACCTACACTCTCCACCAGAACATCTAGAGCTGGATCACCCAAACACTTCTTTAAGAGTGATACATGGAAAACGGGATGAACGGAAGTTAACTCTGAGGGTAACTCCAACTCATAGGCTACCTTACCAACCCATTTCACAATTCGGCACGGGCAAAAATAACGGGGAATGAGTTTCCCTTTATTTTTGAACCATATCACTCCCTTCATGGGAGACACCTTTAGAAAAACCGAATCGTGAACTTCAAACTCAAGTCCTCTCCTTCTTATATCTGCATAGGACTTTTGGCGATTCTGAGCTGTTTTTAACCTGTCCCATATGAGCTGAACTCTCTCCATAGCCTCATGGATTGCATCCAATCCTATCATCGCAACTTCACTGACTTCAAACCAACCAATAGGCGATCTACATCTTCGCTCATAGAGATCCTCAAACGGAGCCATCTGAATGCTGAAATTGTAGCTGTTGTTATACGCAAACTCAATGAGAGGCAATTGATCATTCCAACTTCCTTTGAAATTAATAACACAGGCTCTCAACATATCTTCAACGGTGAATCCCTCAGATATCCAGAGCATTTTGGGCTTAGCTAACTACTATCAGAGATTCGCTGAGGGTTTTTCATCTATTGCGACACCATTGACCAAATTGACCCAAAATAAAGTGAAGTTCCAATGGTCGAAGGCTTGTGAGAGGAGCTTTAAAGAGTTTAAGACTCGACTTACCTCAGCAACGATGTTAACCCTACTCGAGGGTACTGATGGGTTGGTGGTGTATTGTGATGCTTCTAGATTCGGCCTTGGTTGTGTATTGATGCAGCATGGTAAAGTGATAGCATACGCTTCTAGACAGCTAAAGGTTCATGAGAAGAATTACCCCACCATGATCTTCAATTGGCGGTGGTGGTATTTGCATTGAAGATCTGGAGAAACTATCTGTATGGGGTCCATGTAGATGTGTTTATGGACCAAAAAAAGTCTACAATATGAGTTTAAACAGAAGGATCTAAATCTATGCCAAAGGAGGTAGTTGGATTAACTCAAGGATTATGATATGAGTGTCTTTTACCATATGGCAAGGCCAATGAAGTAGCAGATGCACTTAGTAGACTCTCTATGGAGAGTGTATCCCATGTGGATGAGGGGAGAAAGGAGGTGGTGAAGGATGTGCATCAACTTGCTAGGTTGGGAGTTAATTTGGTTGACTCGACCGATGGAAGTGTTATTATTTAGAACGGAGCAGAATCGTCCTTGGTGACTGATGTAAAAGATAGGCAAGAAGAGGACCCTATTTTAGTAAAGTTAAAGGAAGTCGTACAAAATTAGAAGGTGGAGGTCTTTTCCAAAGGTGGAAGATGGTGTGCTTCGATATCAGGATCGCTTGTGTGTCCCGGAAGTTGATGAATTGAAAAATCACATATTGCATGAGGCTCACGGTTCCAGATATTCGATACATCCAGGTACCACCAAGATGTATCATGACTTACAGGAAGCCTATTGGTGGAATGGCATGAAGAAAGACATTGCAGAATTGTAGCTAAGTGTCCAAACTGTCAGCAAACGAAGGTTGAGCCTTAGAGACCAGGAGATGTGCATTAAGATATTAGTATTTCTACTTGGAAGTGGGAATAAATCAATATGGACTTCATCACAGGGTTGCCTCGCACTCGTCGGCAATATGATTCCATTTGGGTTGTTGTAGATAGGTTAACCAAAGCCGCTCATTTTAAAAAAGGAATTGATACTTAGGTTAAGCTAAGTACAATATTTCACCCGAAAACGGATGGTCAAGCAGAGCAGACAATTTAGCCTCTCGAAGACATGTTGAGAGCATGTGTGATTGACTTCAAGGGTAGTTGGGATGATCATTTTCCCCTTATTGAGTTTTCATACAATAACAACTATTATTCCAGCATTCAGATGGCTCCGTTCGAGGCTCTATATGGGCGGAGATGTAGATCACCTATTGGTTTTTTTAAAGTCGATGAAGCTGTGATGATAGGACAAGATTCAGTCCATGAGGCTATGTAGAAGGTTTAATTTATACGAGATAGGTTGAAAACATCTCAAAGTCGCCAAAAGTCCTATGCCGATGTGAGGAGGAGGGAACTTGAGTTCGAAGTTGATGATTGGGTGTTTCTGAAGCTGTCCCCCATGAAGGGACTAATGAGGTTCGAAAAGAAAGGAAAACTCAGCCCCCGTTATGTTAGTCCCTACCGAATTGTGAAGCGGGTTGGCAAAGTAACATATGAATTAGAGTTTCCCTCAAAATTAGCTTCTGTACATCCTATTTTTCATATATCACTCTTAAAGAAGTGTTTGGGTGATCCAACTCTAATTGTCCCGGTGGACAACGTCGGTATGAAAGAGAACCTTAGTTATGAGGAGACTCCGGTGGAAATACTGGATCGGTAGGTTCGAAGGCTAAGAAACAAAGAGGTAGCTTCAGTTAAATTTTTATGGAGGAATCGGCATGTTGAGGGAGCTACATGGGAAGTCGAAGCAGATATGATGGCTAGATACCAACATTTATTCCCTACCAACTAAGTTCTAGCTTGAGGTATTAGTTTTTGCGCTAAAACTTTATTCAGTTTCATGTTCAGTTCATGTTCCCTAGTTTCTTTCATGTATATAGATGTATGTATTATTCATGAATTCAGTTTAGTCATGTGGTTTAAATCGGAGTTAGCCATTTTGGTAGTTTTCAGCTTGTATGATCAGTATTTGAGTATGATGATTGCATTTCTCTGTTTTCTGTATGTTTTCCCACATTTGAGGACAAATGTTCCCAAAAGGGAGGTATTGTAATACCCCATAAGTACCCAAGACTAGATCCGGGATTTAAAACATAAAAGTAGCAAAAATTTGGAAACCTTCTTAGAACGGGTTGTGGGTGCCACTAACGACTCGTAGGATTTGTCCGTGATGAAGTACTGCAGGTTCAGAGTTGGGAGTAACGGGTCTAGGAATGACCCATTGTTCGATGTAATAAGTTGTTGGATGTGGTCGTGGTGAGACTGGTCCTTGGTCAAGGAGGAAGTAACGAGTCGTGGAAAGACCCATTGCAGGGAACAACAGGCCATTGTCAGCAGTCGTTCAAAGGGATCCCAGGTTAAAGCAGTGGTGATAACGACTGGAAGCAACGAGTCATTTGAGCTAGCAACGACCCGTCTTGTCCGGTCGTGATGAGGGATCAGAAACCTGGATTCAGGCAGTAGCAACGAGTGGTAACAATGGATCGTAGGAGCTAACAATGGATCGTACTGACGTCCATTGTCACTGGCAGATCAATTTTTCCAGGATTTTCATCAAGGGTATTTTCGTAATTCTTAAGCCATAGGGTCCTAAACTACGTCATTTTAAGCTCGAAATAGGTAGTCTTATGAGGGGTAAGCTCATTCTAGACTCATTCACATTCATGCATGGAAGTTGAGGGCTTAGAAGGTGATCAAGCTTAGGTTTTCTACAAGTTTTTATTCAATTCTTCATTGGGCAATCAGAAAAGTTGTAGAATCATATCCCATCAGGTATGTAGGGTTATGAATGGGTGACTTTGTTCACACCCATGCCCAATCCCTCTCCAAATCATGAAAATTCATCTGTTGATCCCATGGGGTTTTGACCCAACGCATGAAATTCCTAATTTTCTACATAGGTATGATCTAAATATATTTCCACTATTGAATTATGATTCATGGCAATTTTTACATTGTTTTGAATGGTAATCGTGTTTTCAAGCTTTATAAATTAAAATTCTCATTTATGAGAAGTTCAAGAAAGCTGAGATTTATGATGAATATTCAAATATGATGAGATATTATTGATGAAAAGCATGTCTTCAAGTTACCCATGTTGATGATCATGTTTTCAAGTGAATTAAGTATTTTCAAGCATGATTAAAGTATTGGGAAATGACCATATGTTCAAGTATGATTTATGATTTCGCGAATTAGCCTACCACATGAATTTTGAGTTGAGGCTCCCAATTATGTTCAGCTTGTGGTATTGTTTGAGCTAAAGCTCCTCAAATATGATTTAAGATTTGATAGGTATTTGATTATTCAGCTTCATCAAAGGATGATGGTAAGCTTCGTTGAAAATGATGGAGAGAATATGCATGTTTTTTGAAGTAGTGTCTAGCACCGAGTAGCCTAAGGGTCGGACAATCCCATGCCTTAAAACTACATGCCAATGTAGGTTTACATATCACATATATACTTTGGGACCTCCCTTGTGAGCTATCCCCTACCTCGAATGGGCCTTGTGCTTGATAATGATATCACGATATCGTCTTTAGTCCTGGAAAGGCTTTGGATGACTCTACCCACTTGAGTGTGACAGTTGCGACCATGTAAGATCTATCGTGGTAATGTCGGTTATCTGAAGAGTCTCCCATTGTTCCTCATAATTTCAGTTACACATGTTTATCATTCATGATATATATATGTTCTAAAGCAGGTTTGACCCAATGTTCAGTTTTACTTATGATTATCATATTTCATGCTTGTGTCAATTTATTCGGTTATTATGTTCAGATTATGATTTTAGAAAATAGCATGCAAGACCTACTCTCAGATTCTTATATTGATTATGCTTATATTATTCATGTTTTAAAGGATTTTATTTAATTTAAGAGGTTTTACTTACTTTGCATACTTGGTACATTTCACGTACTAACCGCATACTTTATACTGTATCATTTTATGATACAGGCTCCGATCTTCAGACTCAGCCCCGCTACTAGTCAGTTTTCAGATTTAGCATCTAGTATTAATTGGTGAGTCTTCATCTCCCGATTACCATTTGTTATTAGATATCCGTGTACTTTCAGTTTTTAGATTTTGAGAGTTAGTTGGGGTCTTGTCCCATCAACTCATCAGGCTTAGAGGCTTTTAGACAATAGATTGTATTCAGTTTCAGAGTCGTGTTGTATTTTCAAATTGTATGTTATGCTTAGACTTCAACTATGTTTATTATGTTAAGTTTTCTATTTATTTGATTGAGTTAGCAGCATGTTCATGCCATGGGTTGACTTGAGGTCTCTCGGGTCTCCTTGCCTCGTGTCTCGATCCGGGCCTATGTTCAGGTCGTGACACCTAACCATCCTTCTACGCGTGAAATGCTGTGCTAAGCTTGACTTGAGTACCAAGTCCCTTTTGAAACGATCTCCAAAACTGTGAGGTAAACTGAGTACCTCTATCTGATATGATGGACAAGGGTACTCCATGCAACCGATCTAGCTCCGAATGTACAACTTAGCATAATAATCCGCTGAATCAGTAGTTTTGACTGGTCAGAAATGAGCTGCTTTGGTCAACCTATCAACGACGACCCAAATGGAGTCATATTGCCGAAGAGTGTGTGGCAAACCTGTAATGATGTCCATATTTATCTCTTCTCACTTCCAAGTATGGATGCTAATATCTTGAAGCACACCTCTAGGTCTTTGATGCTCAACCTTCATCTATTGACAATTGTGACACTTAGCCAAATATTCTGCTATGTCCTTCTTCATGCCATTCCACCAATAGACTTCCCGTAGGTCATAGTACATCATGGTGGCACATGGATGTATCGAATATTTGGAACCATGAGCCTCATGCAACATCCTCTACCTCAAATAATCAACATCCGGAACACATAAATGACCCTGATATCGAAGCACCCCATCTCCCCCTTTGGAGAAGACCTCTACCTTCTGATTCTGAATGGCTTCGTTTAACTCCACCAAGATAGGATCCTCGTCTTGTCTAGCTTTTACGTTAGTCACCAAGGATGATTCTGATCCGTTCTGAACAATAACACTGCTATCGGTCGAGTCTACCAAACGAACTCCCAACCGGGCAAGTCGATGCACATCTTTCACTAATCCTTCCTCCCCTCATCTATATGGGACACACTCTCCATAGAAAGCCTACTAAGTGCGTCTGCTACCATATTAGCCTTACCCGGATGGTAAAGGACACTCATATCATAATCCTTGAGTTGCTCCAACCACCTTCTTTGACGTAGATTTAGATCCTTCTGAGTAAATACATATTGTAGGCTTTTGTGGTCCGTAAACACATCTATATGGACCCCGTACAAATAGTGTCTCCAAATCTTCAAGGCAAATACTTCTTCCGCCAATTCGACATCATGGGTCGAGTAATTCTTTTCATGAACCTTCAGCTACTTGGAAGCATATGCTATAACCTTTCCATGCTGCATCAACACACAACCAAGGCCGATTCTCGAAGCATCAAAATACACTACAAACCCATTGATACCCTCGAGCAGAGTTAACACCGGTGCTGAGGTGAGTCGAGTCTTCAACTCCTGAAAGCTCCTCTCACAAGCTTCCAACCATTGAAATTCACCTTCTTCTAGATCAATTTGGTCAATGGTGCTGCAATGGATGAAAACCCCTCAACAAATCTCTGATAGTAACCAGCTAAGCCCAAGAAACTCCTAATATCCGAACCGGTCGAGGCCAATTCTTCACCGCGTCTATATTTTGCCAGTCTACCTATACACCCTCACTTGACATCACATGACCCAAAAACACCACTTAGTTCAACCAAAAATCGCATTTACTGAATTTAGCATACAACTGGCGATCCTCGAGGGTCTGTAGCAGCACCCTCAAATGAGCGGCATACTCCTCCTTGCTCCGAGAGTATATAAGGATGGCATCTATAAACACAATCACAAATATATCCAAGTATGGCTTAAGCACCCCATTCATCAAATCCACAAAAGCTGCAGGAGCACTCATTAGTCAAAAAGATATAACTAAAAACTCATAGTGACCATACCGAGTTATGAAAGCTGTCTTCGGAATGTCATTCTCCCGAACCCTAAGATGATGGTATTCGGATCTGAGGTCTATCTTCGAAAATCACTTAGGACCCTGAAGCTTGTCAAACGAATCATCAATTCTGGGGAGTGGGTACTTGTTCTTGATGGTGACCTTTCAATTGCCGATAATCAATACACATACGAAGAGAACCATATTTCTTCTGGATAAAGAGAACTAGTGCACCCCATAGGGATTTGCTAGGTCTGATGAAACCCTTGTCTAGAAGGTCCTTCAACTGCTCCTTCAACTCCTTTAGCTCGGTTGGAGCCATTTTCTAAGGAGGAATAGATATATGCTGCATATCGGGAAGAAGGGCAATACCAAAATTGATTTCCCTTGTGGGAGGGATTCCTGGTATATCATCTGGGAACACTTCTGGATACTCACATACTATTGGAACTGACTTGATTTTTGGGGTCTCGGACGTAGAATCATTAACCCTACCTAGATGGTACACACAACCCTTAGAAATCATCTTTCTGTCCTTAAGGTAAAAAATGAAATGACCTACAGGAACAGCTGAACTACCCTTCCACTCTAAGACTGGCTCACCCGGAAATTAGAACTCTACCGCATGGGTTCTATAAATAACTGAGGCATAACATGCAAATAGCAAATCCATGCCGAGGATAACATCAAAATGGGTCATGGATAACTGTACTAAATCTGCTGAGGTGACTTTCTGAAGGGTTGTGAAAGGGAAATTTCTATACACCCGTTGAGCTATAACTGAATCAGCGCCTGGAGTAGAGACTGAGAAGGGTTCTGATAGGATTTCGAGACTGACTCCACAGCTACTAGAAATGTAGGGTGTCACAAAAGACAAAGTAGCCCTTGGATCTAACAAAGCATATATATCAAGATGGAAAACTCATAAAATATCAGTGACTACGTCTGGGGGACCTCCTGCTCCTGGTAGGATGCTATGGCATAAAATCTTTTCTAGTGCTATATGCCACTCGCACTAGTAGATGCGCCCTATTGAGCTGGGCGTGCTGGTGGAGCTGCTGAACTGGAAGCTGGGCATCAACCCCTATCGTGGCCCTGTCTAGCTACTAGGAAATCTATAAGAATATGTCCGGGCTTGCCACACCCGAAACAAACACCTGTACCCGCCAAACACTGACCCGTGTATCTCCAGCCACACCTGTCACAAACTGGGATACTAGAATCTGTGGGTCTACTGCTCTGGCCTCTAGATCCTGATGCTTGTCCTCTCTGGTCATGCCTAGATCTAGATGGCACACTCATAGCCGACATGCCGGGGCTGACGATCTATGGTGGGACTGCTGACGGTGCCCACCACCTGGTCTCTTCTGGGAGAATCCATAACTGTCTGTCCTGGCCCTCTTGGCCTCTCTCTCTCTCACATGCACTGCCTCCATCTACTGGGCATACAAGACTATCTGAGGAAAATCCATATCCTGATAAAGCATGGCAGTTCTGCAATCCTTATCTAGGTAGTTCACCACTCCATGTACAAATCTGCTCACTTGAGCTCTCTGATCAACCACTAACTCTGGTGCGTATTTGACCAGACGAGTGAACTCTAAGGCATATTCCTGCACTTTTATCTTTCCTTGTCTCAGATTCACAAATTCAGTTGCTTTAATCTCCCTCATCTCATGAGGGAAGAATTGCTCAAGAAATGCGGCATGAAACTCATCCCAACCAATAGGGCCTACTCCCACTACCCTACTATCCTTCCACTATTTAAACCAAATGTGCACAACCTCCTTCAACTAATATGAGGCTAAATTGGCGCACTCCTCTCCAGTCACCCCTATGACCTAGGTGATCTTTAGAATCTCGTTGATAAACTCATGCGGATATTCGTCCACCTTTAACCCAAGAAACTCTGGAGGATTCATCCGTAGGAAGTCTCTGACTCGTGCTGCCATAACATTCTCGTTCTAAGGGACACGCGTTACCGCTTTCTTATTGACCTAGGCGGTCAAGACCTATTCTAGCATATGAATGGCTGCCCTGAATTTAGCGTGGGCAATGGGCTCCGGTGCATGGTTCTCATTGGCTGGTGGGGCCTGTTGGTGCACATTCCCATTGCCTTCCTCGTGGCCGTTTCCGTTTCTTCTGCCATTAAATATGCGGGGAGGCATGATTCTGCAAATGTGTATAACACCAATTAGAAGGATAGAGAGACATTTCACCGCACGACATAAATCATGAAAGAAGGAAACATTTCTTAAACATCTCATAGCATGTTCATCATAAGTGTGGCACGCTTCACACCCATATAAAAGACTCTACTTAACGTGGCTTTAAGACACCCTAGGACACTTCAAAAGCTAAGGCTTTGATACCAAGTTTGTCACTACCCGAACATGGGCCCGGATCAATACACGTGACAAGGAGCCCCGAGAGACTGCAAGTCGACCCATGGCATGAACATACATCTAATTCAATCAATAAAAAGTGGAAGATCAATCATAATAACATAGCGGAAGTCTAAACATAGAGTAACATCAGAACATACAACACGAGTCTGATGCTGAATATAATCTACGTCTAAAAAGCCTCTATTTCTAATAAGTTGATGGACAAAACCCTAACTAACTATCTATATCTTAAACTTAAAATATAAAGATAACTGATAAGGAATGGTCCTTGGGAGATGAGGACTCACCAACTGAGACTAGATATGCTACTTTGGAAGGCTGGCTAGCAACGAGGCTGAGTCTGAATATCGGAGCCTATACCATGAAATGATATAGCATAGAGTATGCCGTCAGTACGTGGAATGTATCCAGTATGAAAGGTAAGTAAAACCGCTAAGTAAAATCATAAATTATGCATATTATAATACATAATTAACATAAGATTTTGAGAGTAGGACTTGCATGCTATTTTTCTGAAATCATGATCTAAGCATAACTGAACATCATAACTGAATCGAATGACCAAAAGTTGAAATATGATAGTCATAAGTAAAACTGAAGATTGGGTCAAACCTGCTAAAAACATAGTATCATGACAGATGTACATGCATAACTGAAATCATGATGAACAATGGGAGACTCGTCATATAACCGACATTACTACGATAGAGCTTACGTGGTCCAGACTATTACACTCAAGTGGGCAGAGCCGTCTAAATCCTTGCCAGGGCTAAAGACGCTACCATGATATCGATGTCAAGCTGAAGGACCCTTGGGGCAGGGGAAAGCTCACAAAAGAGGTCTCGAATAATCTTAACATACCTACGTTTGCTCGTAGTTCTGAGGCATAGGGTTGACTGATCCTTAGCCTACTTGGTGCAAGGCACTACTCCCAAAAATATGAAAATTCTCTCCATCATTTTTCAACGAAGATGACCATCGTCTAGTGACGAAGCAAAATAATGACATACATATAAAATCTGAAATCATACATGAGGAGCCTTGTCTCAAACCATAAGCTAAACATAATTGGGAGTATTGACTCCAAAATCATGTGGTAAGCTAATTGACATGAAATCATAAATCATACTTGAACATATGGGCTTGGACAATACTTAAATATACTAAAAATACTTGATTAGCTTGAAAACATGATCATAGATATGGGTAACTTGAAAACATGATTTTCTCCAAATATCTCATCAAACATGTCACGACCCGAACGGAGGCCTGGATAGAATCACAGGACAAGGAGCCCCGAGAGACCCAGGTCAACCCATGGCATAAGAATTCATCTAACTCGATCAATAAAATAGAAGAATCAATACGAATATCATAGTGGAAGTCTAAATCAAGCATAACATCAGAATACACTATCTGAAGCAAAATAAAACTATATGTTTGAAAAGCCTCTAAACCTGACGAGTTGATGGGAAAAGAACCCAACTAACTCATCAAAATTAAAACTAAAGTACATATAGGAAATCTGAATAGTCTAGTCCTCGAGAGATGAGGAATCACCAAAAACGTACGATGCGATCTCAGAAGACTAACTATGAGCAGGGCTGAACCTGAGAGCCGGGTCCTGTATCATAAAATGATACAACATGGAGTATGCGATCAGTACATGGAATATACTGAGTATGAAAGGTAAGTAAAACAACTTAAGTAAGTAAAATAACTTAAAGACAATGCATAATGTAAACATAAACATTAAGGATATGAGAGTAGGGCTTGCATGCATTCTTTCTGAAATCATGATCCCATCATAACAACAGATCATCATAACTGAATTGATTGACTCAAAGATGAAATCTGATATTTATAATTAAAACTTAATATTGAATCAAACCTGCTTTAGAACATGCATATATATCTAAATCTCATTACTAATGAATATGCATAACTGAAATCATGAGGAATAGTGGGAGACTCGTCTTTTAACTAACATACCACGATAGAGCTTACGTTGTCCCAACTATCACACTCAAGTGGTTAGAGCCGTACAAAGCCTTACTAGGGCTAGGGATGATACACGATATCGATATCAAGCTCATGGGCCAATAGGGCCGGGGATAGCTCACAAGGGAGGTCCCAAAGTAATATATATATATAATAGTATAAACCTACATTGGCACGTAGTTTTGAGGCATAGGGTGATTGACCCTTAGCCTAATCGGTGCTAGACACTACTCTAAAAAAACCTACATATTCTTTACATCGTTATTCAATGAAGCTCAACATCATCTGTTGATGAAGCTCAATTATCAAATATATCTCATTTATGAAATAACGCATATGAGAAGCTTTAGCTCAAAACATACCACAAGCTGAAAGATAATTGAGAGTCTTCACTCAAAAATCATGTGGTAAGCTTAACTCGAGAAATCATAAATCATACTTTGAACATGTGGGCATTACCCAAAGCTTTATCATACTTTGACATACTCAATTCACATCGAAAACATGATTACAAACATGGGTAGCTTGAAAACATGCTTTTCATCATAATATCTCATCATCATCATACATTCATCACAAATCTCATTTTTCATGAATATTTCCTCAATGGGCTTTTGAATTCATTAGACTAGAAACATGATTTTAAATGAAAATATTATAAAACTTGCCCATGCTTCATAATTCAAATGGTAGAAATATATTTAAATCATACCCATATAAAGAATTAGGAAATTCATGCATTTGGGTTAAAAACTCATAGATTTTTCATAGAACATTCATGATTTAGAGATGGATTGGGGCATAGGTGTGAAAGAAATCACCCATTCATAACCCTACATACCTGTTGGTAGTTGATTCTTACACTTCTTCGATAGCCGAAGAAGAAATTGAAGAGGAATTGAGGAACACTAGCCTTGATAACCCTGTATCACCTTCTACCTTGTATGCATGAATGAATAAGGCCTAAAATGAACTTAACCCCTTTAAAAGTCATCACTCATAACTCAAAACGATATAGTTTAGTCCTTAGGATCTTAGGAATTTTGGAATTTCTAAAAAGCCCTTACTAAATTTGTAGAAAATATTTGCTAGATGGTCCCAACGAGGGACCTAACAACTCATCCTCTATGGCCACGACTCGTGCTTTGATCCGTGAAGTACACTGCTCATCAAGTCTCCTGGCTCATAACGGAAGACTTCACGACTCATTACTGGGTGACCACGACTTGTGGTCATCACTCGTGATGTACACTACCTCAATACAAAGAATTCTTTAGTTAGCTGACACGACCCTCCCCACGAATCATGGTGACTGACCAGGACCCATGGGGTCCTCCTTTCAAGTACACTGCCTCGCTTCTTCTCTTTTCTTACTTACCCACCCCACGACTGACCTAACGACTCATGGGGCTTGACCACGAGTTGTGGTGATGTCCGTGGGATCCCATTTCTCAAACTTTAAAACTCCTCACCTAGCCTCCCCACGAGTCACCTCACGACTTGTAGGCTGCTCTCACGGGTCACCTCACGATCCGTCCTGATGCCTGCTGCCAGATTTCAACTTTTCTCTATTTCAACTCCCATGTCTGATCTTTGGGCTCCCGGGATATATTAATATTTCCCCCTTGGGAACATTCTTCCTTGAATGATGGAAAGCACACAGAAAAGTAGAGAAATGCAATTATCATATTCAAATACTGATCATTTAAACCGAAAACTGATGGTATGACTATCCCCGATTCAAACTACATAGCTGAATTGAATTCACAAACCATACCCAAATCCATATACATAAAAGAAACTTGGGCACATGAACTGAACATGAAAACTAGATAGAGTTTTAGGTCAAAACTGATACCTCAAGCTGGAACTGAGTCTGTAGAGAATAAATATGGGTACCTAGTTATCATATCCTCTTCGGCTTCCCACGTAGTTCCTTCAACATGCTAATTCCTCGATAATACTTTAACTGAAGCTACTTCCTTGTCCTTAGCCTTCGAACATGACGATCCAGTATTTCTATCGGAACCTTCTCATAACTGAGGCTGTCTTTTACATAAACGTTGTACATCGGGACAACTAGAGTTGGATCATCCAAACACTCCTTCAAGAGCGACACATGGAATATAGGATTCACAGAAGCTAATTCTGAGGGCAACTCCAATTCATAAGCCACCTTGCCAACACGTCTCACGATATGTTACGGGCCAACATAGCGGGGACTAAGTTTTCCCTTCTTTCCAAACCTCATCACTCCCTTCATGGGAGATACCTTCAGAAATACCCAATCATCAACTTCAAGTTCTAATTCGCTTCTCCTCTCATCAGCATAGGACTTTTGGCGACTCTGGGCAGTTTTCAACCTGTCCCTTATTAATTGAACCGAATCTTGTCCTATCACTGCTGCCTCGCCAACCTCAAACCATCCAATAGGCAGCCTACACCTTTGCCCATAGAGAGCCTCAAACAGTGCCATCTGAATGCTGGAATGATGGATGTTATTGTACACAAACTCGATAAGAGGCAAGTGCTCATCCAAGCTACCTTTGAAGTCAATCACTCATGCTCTCAACATGTCCTGGAGAGTCTGAATTGTTCGCTCGGCTTGACCATCCATTTGCGGGTGAAATGTTGTGCTGAGCTTAACTTGAGTACCTAGTCCTTTTTGTAACAACTTTCAAAAATGAGAGGCAAATTGGGTACCTCTGTCTGATATAAAGGACAAGGGAACTCCATGCAATCGAACTAGCCCCCGTATATATAGTTTGGCATAGTCCTCCGCCGAATCTATGGTTTTGACTTGTAGAAAATGAGCGGCCTTGGTCAGCCTGTCCACCACCACCCAAATGGAGTCATATTGCCGGTGAGTGCGAGGCAAACCTATGATGAAGTCCATGTTAATATCTTCCCACTTCCATGTAGGAATGCTAATATCTTGAAGCGTGCCTCCCAGCCTCTGATGCTCAACCTTTACTTGCTGATAGTACGGACACTTTGTTACAAATTCTGCAATATCCTTCTTCATTCCATTCCACCAATAGATTTCCCGTAAGACATGGTACATCTTGGTGGCACCTGGATGGATAGATTATCTAGATCCATGAGCCTCGTGCAACATCCGACTCTTCAAATCTTCAACATCCGGAACACATAGGTGATCCTGGTACCAAATCACACCATCTCCCTCTTTTGAGAAGACCTCCACCTTCTAATTTTGAATGGCTTCTCTTAACTTTACCAAAATCGGGGCCTCATCTTGCCTAGATTTCACATCAGTGACCAAGGGCGATTTTGATCCGTTCTGAACAACAACACTGCCATCGGTCAAGTCAACCAACCTAACTCCCAACCTTGCAAGTCGATGTACATCTTTCACTAGCTCCTTCTTCCCCTATCCACATGAGACACACTCTCTATAGAGAGTCTACAAAGTGCATCTTCCACTACATTACCCTTACTTGGATTGTAAAGGACACTCATATCATAGTCCTTGAGTAGCTCCAACCACCTCCTTTGCTGAAGATTGAGGTCCTTTTGTGTGAACACATATTGTAAGCTTTTATGGTCCGTGAACACATCCACATGAACCCCGTACAAATAATGTCTCCATATCGTCAAGGAAAATACCACCGCGGCCAATTCAAGATCATGGGTCGGGTAATTCTTTTCATGAACTTTCAATTGTCTAGAGGCATATGATATAACCTTCCCATGCTGCATCAACACATACACAAGTCTGATCCTTGAAGAATCACAATACACCAAGAACCCATCCGTACCCTCCGGTAAAGTTAACATCGGTGCTAAAGTAAGTCAGGTATTCAACTCTTTGAAGCTCTTATCACAAGCCTCCGACCATTGGAATTTCACCATCTCCTCGATCAATTTTGTCAAAGGTGCTGCAATCGATTAAAAATCCTCAACGAATCTCTAGTAGTAGCTAGCTAAACCCAAGAAATTTCAAATATCTGAAGGATTCACCAATCTAGGACAACTCTTCACCGCTTCTATTTTCTGAAAATCCACCTTTATACCCCCAATTGATACCACATTGCCCAAAAACTCTATAGAGTTCAACCAAAACTCGCCCTTGCTGAATTTGGCATATACTTGGCGTTCCTTAAGAGTTTGTAGCACCACCCTCAAATGAGCAGCTTGCTCCTCCTCGCTCCGAGAGTATATCAAGATGTCATCAATAAACACAATCACAAACATGTCCAAGTATGGCTTGAACACCTTGTTCATCAAGTCCATAAAAGTTGCAAGAGCATTCGTTAGTCCATAAGACATAAGTACGAACTCATAATGACCATACTGCATCTTGAAGGCTGTCTTCGGGTTGTCACTCTCCCGAACTCTGAGCTGATGATATCCGAATCTGAGATCTATCTTCGAGAAACACTTGGAACCCTGAAGATGGTAAAATAAATAATCAATCCTTGGTAGAGGATACCTATTATTAACAGTGACTTTGTTCAATTGCCGATAATCAATGAACATTCAAAGAGAACCGTCTTTCTTTCAGACAAAGAGAACTAGTGCACCCCATGGGGACTTGCTCGGTCTAAAGAAACCCTTATCTAGCAGGTCCTTCAACTGCTCTTTCAACTCTTTTAGCTTGGCTAAAGCCATTATGTAAGGAGGAATAGATATAGGCTGCGTGTCGGAAAGAAGGTCAATACCAAAATTGATCTCCCGCTCGGGAGGGATTCCTGGTAAATCATTTGGAAATACCTTTGGATACTCATGAACTACTAGAACTGACAAGATAGTCGAGGTCTCGGACTCAACATCCTTAACCCTAACTAGATTGTACACACAACCTTTAGAAATCATCTTTCTGACCTTAAGGTAGGAAATGAAATAACCTACAGGCACAACTGAACTACCCTTCCATTCTAAGACTGGATCACCCGGAAATTTAAACTCTACTGCTCGGGTTCTACAATTAACTGAAACACAACATACAAATAGCCAATCCATGCCGAGTATAACATCGAAATTGGTCATGGCTAACTCTATCAAATCTGTTGAGGTGACTTTCTGAAGGACTGAGACCGGGCAACCTCTATATACATATAACTATAACTGAATCACCTACTGGAGTAGAGACTGAGAAGGGTGCTGATAGGACTTCGGGACTAACTCCGAAGCTACTGGCCACATAAGGTGCCACAAAATAAAAGGTAGCCCCTGGATCTAAAAAAGAATAAGCATCAAGATGAAAAACTCATAACATACCAGTGACCATGCCCAAGGAGACCTCCTGCTCCTAATGGGATGCTAAGGCATAAAATATGTTTTGGCGCTGACCGCCACCTGACTGGTAGATGCCCCCTGATATGTTGAGTGGGTGGGAGGGGCTACTAAGCTAGAACCTGGGCCTTGGCCCCCATCATGATCCTTCTCGCTGCNCCCTGATATGTTGAGTGGGTGGGAGGGGCTACTAAGCTAGAACCTGGGCCTTGGCCCCCATCATGATCCTTTCTCGCTGCTGGGTAATCCCTGAGCATGTTTCCAGGCTTCCCACACACGAAACAAGAACCTGAACTTGCCAAGAACCTACTTGTATGCCCTCGACCACATCTGCGACAAGCTGGGATGCTAGAATCTACGGGTCTGCTACTCTGACCCCTAAAGCCTGATGCTCGCCCCCTCTGATCGTGCCTCGGTATGGATGACACAATCAATGCTGAAGATGCTGATCTTTAGTGGGTATGTTGTCGGTGCCCACCATCCGACCTCGACTGTGAGAATATGTGACTATCAATCCTGACCCTCTTGGCCTCCCTCTCTCTCATATGTGCTGGCTCCATCTGTTGGGCGTACAAAACTATATGAGGGAATTCCATGTCCCGGTGAAGTATAGTGATCCTACACTCCTTATCCAAATAACCCGCAACTCCATGAATGAACCTGCTCACCCGCGCCCTCTGATCGGCTACTAACTCTGGGGCATACTTTGATAGGCGAGTGAACTCAATGGAATACTCCTACACCGTCATTCTCCCTTCCTTCAGATTTACTAGCTCAACTGCCTTCAGCTCCCTATCTGACGAGGGAAGAACCGATCTAAGAATGCAACATGGAACTCCTCCCAAGTGACAGGGCCTGCTCCAATGGCCCTACTATCCTTCCATTGGCGAAACCAGATATGCACGATCCCTTTCAACTAGTACGAGGCCAACTCCGTGCACTCCACTCCATTCACCCTCATGATTTGGGTGATCTTCACAATCTCATCTAGGAACTCATGCAGGTTCTCATCTACTTTTGACGCAAGGAACTCTTGCGGGTTCATCCTCAACAAATCCCTAGCTTGAGCCGCCACTGTATTTCCATTTTGCGGAACATGCACAACCGCCTACTGATTTACCTGAGCGGTAAAGGCCTACGCAAGCATCTAAATAGAAACCCGAAACTCAGCATGAGCAGCTAGTTTTGGTGCCTGGTGCTCCTAAAATGGTGGAGCTTTTTGGTGCACGTTACCGTTTCCATCCTCGTGGCCATCTCCATTCCCATTCCTTCTACAATTCATTCTTTGGGGGCTATAATTCTGCAATCGAAAATAGCACGAATTAGAAGCATAGAGAGACATTTCATCGCACGACATAGATCATAAAAGAAGGGAATATTTCCTAAAACGTCTCATAGCCTCTTCGTCATATGTGTGGCGCACTTCACACCTATGAAAAAGACTCTACATAATATGGCTATCAGACACCCTAGGACACTTCTTTCTGATACCAAATTTATCACAACCCAAACAGAGGCCCGAACCCAACACGAGTTAAGGAGCCCCTAGAGACCCCAATTCAACCCATGGCATAAGCATTCATCTAACTCGATCAATAAAATAGAAGAATCAACACGAATATCATAGCAGAAATCTAAATCAAGCATAACATCAGAATACACAATCTGAAGTTGAATACAACCATATGTCTGAAAAGCCTCTAAACCTAACGAGTCGATGGGATAAGACCCCAACTAACTCAATAAAATTGAAACTGAAATACATATAGGAAATCTGAATAGTCTAGTCCTCGGGAGATGAGGACTCACCAACAACGTATGATGTGATCTCAGAAGACTGACTATGAGCGGGGCTGAACCTGAGAGCCGAGTCCTATATCATAAAATGATATAGCATAGAGTATGCGTTAAGTACGTGGAATGTACCGAGTATGCAAGATAAGTAAAACTGCTTAAGTAAGTAAAATCATTTAGAGACAATGCATAATGTAAACATAAACATTAAGGATCTAAAAATAGGGCTTGCATGCATTCTTTCTGAAATCATGATCTCATCATAACATAACATATCATCATAATTGAATCGATTGACTCAAAGATAAAATCTTATATTTATAATTAAAACTGAACATTGAGTCAAACCTGCTTTAGAACATGCATACATATGTAAATCTCATGAGTAATGGATATGCATAACTAAAATCATGAGGAACAATGGGAGACTCGTCTTTTAA
>JACEIK010003368.1:118076-128119 GCA_018107945.1 Datura stramonium | reverse complement strand
ATTTGGGCGGTGGATAGGGGCTCCATGGCACGGACCCCATCGCGCTAAAACACCGGTGTTCCACAGAGCCCAACGTGCCAGGGAGGGGTCCGTGACACGTTTCCCCTCTAGCAGCCTGCTCCGGCCTTCTCCCGCTCAACCTCGATTCTGTGCTCGATCGGCCTTTCCCCGGACCCTTTCTTGCACGCGTCGTACTCTAAAACTCTTGATTCACGTACGAATAGGCCAACTAAACGTTAGGAACTTACGGGGTGTAACATCCTCCCCTCCTTAGGAACATTGATCCCCAAATTTCGTGTTCAAGAGTTTAACTTGCTCAACTATTATCCTGGAAAAATTTCGGTAGAGTCTCCCTTGTCACATGGACTATCTTAAAACCCTGAAACACAGAAAAGTCCAACACAAATATTTCACACAACACTATAATAACTGTTCCACAGCTAATATATAACCAATCATACAGTATTGATAACATAAGAAATAAAATAACAACTAAATAACAATACCATCTTAACTGTAGAATCTGAGTCAATCCTGGAACAAGTGAGGATATCTAGACCTCATGTCATCCTCAGCTTCCTAGGTCATCTCTTCTTTATTTCTGTTCCTCCACAATACTTTAACGGAGGCCAAATCTTTAGTCCTCAGCCTGCGAACCTGCCAATTTAATATAGCAATTGGAATCTCTTTGTGAGCTAGTTCTTTAGTGACTTGAATATCTCCTACTGGTACCACGCGGGACAGGTCACCTATACACCTTCGCAATATAGATACGTGAAATACTAGATGAACAGATTCTAATTCTGGAGGAAATTCTAATTCATATGCCACTCGACCTATTCTTCGGATGATCTGATACGACCCAATGAATCTCGGGCTAAGCTTTCCCTTCTTACCAAATCTCATCATTCCCTTCATCGGCGACACTTTAAGGAATACCCAGTCTTTCACATCAAATTCTAAGAGTCTGTGCCGTACATCAGAGTAGGATTTCTAATAACTCTGAGCTGTTAGTAACCGTTCTCTAATAAGTTTCACTTTCTCTTCTGAATGGTGGATCAGGTATGGACCGACTAACCCTACTTCTCTTACTTTGAACCACCCAACTGGGGACCTGTATTTCCGCCCATATAATTCCTCATAAGGTTCCATCTATATGGCAGAATGGAAACTGTTATTATATGCAAACTCAATAAGGGGTAAATGCTCATCCAAGCTCCCTCCAAAGTCTAGCACACACACTCGTAACATATCCTCGAGTGTCTGAATGGTGCGATCTGCCTGGCCATCTGACTGGGGATAAAAGGCTGTAGTCAGATTAACCTGCGTCCCCAAACCTTTCTAAAATGACTGCTAGAATCTAGTTGTAAACTATGCTCCTCTGTCAAAAATAATCGATACTGGAACACTGTGCAATCGGAGTATCTCTTTAATAATTAGCTCTGCATAGTCTTCAGCTGAAAATGTAGTCTTAACTGGTAGGAAGTGAGCTGATTTCGTCAATCTATCAACGACAACCCAAATAGAGTCAAACTTATGTCTAGTACGGGGTAACCCTGTTAGAAAGTCCATATTAACTGCTTCCCACTTCCATATTGGTAGAGTCATCTCCTGAGTTAAATTGCCAGGTCTTTGGTACTCAGCCTTCACCGGCTGATAATTAGGGCACTGGGCTACGAATGCGGCTACATCGTTCTTCATTTTGAGCCACCAGTATATCTCTTTTATGTCCTGGTACATCTTCGTCGAGCCAGGATGAAGAGAGTAATGAGAGTAGTGTACCTCTGCCATAATCTTCTTGCGGAGCTCTACCGAATCTGGAACACAGAGGCGATCTCTGTACCTCAATACCCCATCTTAGGCTACTTCAAAAGCCGCTAGTTCGCCCTGTCGAACTTTATCTCTGAGCTTCACTAAATGAGAGTCCTCATACTGCCGTTATTTAACCTCTACCACCAGGAACAATACTGCTATATTTTGAATTATGGCCCCATCACCCCGTGAATTTATTACCCGAACTGCTAAACTGGCTAATCGATGCAACTCTTGGTCCATCTCCCGCTTTTCTGGCCTCAGATATGCTACACTCCCCATAGATCGGCGACTGAGGGCATCTGCTAAAATATTAGCTTTCCCTGGATGATACAAGATGTTCTTGTCGTAATCTTTTAGCAACTCTAACCAATGACACTGTCGCAAATTCAACTCTTTCTGCGTGAAGATATACTGGTGGCTCTTATGATCCGTGAAAATATCCACATGTACACCATACAAGTAATGCCTCCATATTTTTAAGGCATGAATCATTGTGGCTAACTCCAGATCATGGGTGGGATAGTTCTTTTCGTGCTTTCTAAGATGTCTAGAGGCATAAATGATTACCAACCCGTGTTGCATCAGGACACACCCCAACCGGATGCTTGAAACGTCACAATACACGGCATACCCCTATGAACCTTCTGGCAATGCTAACACTACTGCCGACGTCAACCTATTTTTCAATTCTTGGAAACTCTGTTCACAGGCCTCAGTCCACTGAAATTTGGCTACTTTTTGAGTCAATTAGTCAAAGGCGCCGATAGGATAGAAAATCCCACCACGAACCTCTTGTAATACCCGGCTAGACCCAGAAAATTGCGAACTTCCATGGGAGTGGTAGGTCTGGTCCAGGTCTTTATTGCCTCTATTTTCTGTGAGTGAACTTGAATACCAGCCTCTGATACGATGTGGACCAAGAAAGCTGCAGAATTCAACCAAAACTCACATTTAGAGAATTTTGCATATAGCTGGTGGTCTCTGAGGGTCTGAAGTACTATCCGCAAATGATCCCTGTGTTCTGCTTCTTAGCGGGAGTACACAAAAATATCATCAACAAACATGATCACAAATAAATCTAAGTAAGATTTAAGTATGGGCGGAAGACACTACTCATTAAGTCCATGAATACTGCTGGGGCTTTTGTCAACCTGAAGGACATAGCTAGGAGCTTGAAATGACCATACTTGGTCTTGAAAGCCGTCTTCGGGGCATCCTTCTCCCGCACTCGAACCTGATGGTATCTAGATCTCAGGTCAATTTTAGAAAAATATTTCGCCCCTTGCAGCTGATCAAACAAATCATCTATCTTGGAAAACAGGTATTTATTTTTGGTAGTCACTTTAATCAACTGTCGATAATCTATGCACATACAGAGAGAGCCATCTTTCTTTCTTACAAATAGAACTATTGCACCCCACAATGAAGTACTCGGCCTGATGAAGCCCTTATCTAACAAATCTTTCAGCTGCTCTTTCAATTCCCTCAATTCCACCGGAGCCATTCGATACAGAGGGATGGATATAGGCTGAGTATCTGGCATCAAATCAATAGAGAAATGAACTTCCCTTTCTGGAGGGATGCTAGGGAGTTCATCGGGGAACACATCTGGAAATTCATTAACCATTGGGATGGACTGAAGAGTCGGGGATTCTGCTTGTGTATCCCGGACTCTAACAAAATGGTAGATACAACCCTTTGATATTAAATTCTTTGCCCTAAGATAGGATATTAACTTACCCCTTGGCATGGCTGTACTACCTCTCCATTCTCGCACTACTTCCCCCGGGAAGTGGAATCAGACAATTTTGGTCCAACATTCTACAGTAGCATAACACGGTGCGAACCAATCCATACCCATAATTACATAGAAATCAATCATATCTAACTCTATCAAATTTGTTGAGGTTTGATGACCCATAATCTCTACTGTACAACCCCGGTAAATTCTCTTATCAATAATAGAGTCACCTACAGGTGTAGATACTAAGTAAGGTCGCTAAAGCAATTCTTGCACTATAGCAAACTTTCGGGTTACTAACAGAGTAACATATGAGAAGGTAGAGCCCGGATCTATCAAAGCATAAACTGAGTGAGAACATAAATCTAATATACCTGTCACAACATTTGGCGACGACTCTGACTCCTGTCATCCTGGTAGTGCATATGTGTGGTCATGGACGCTACCTGAGTTTGATACCTCGAATCTACCTCGGCCCCTACTAGCTGGAGCTGAGGGTCCGTGCCCTGCAGAGGGTGCTGGGGCATACGAACCTGCTGAAGACCTGTCCTGCTGACCTTGGCTACTCTGGCGTCTAGTTGGGCAATTTCTCATCATATGCCCCTCCTGCCCGCAAGAATAGAAGGCTGTGGAGCCATATCTGCACCTCCCCAGGTGCTTCCTATGGCAAGTACTGCATTGTGGCACTACTAATTTTGTCTGATCCGGTCCTCTCTACTGCTGTGTGCCTGATGCCCGTAAACTTTCGCCGGGACCTGACTGTCCACGACGATCTGATCTGCTACCCTGCCGCTGCTGGAATGAGGGCCTGGGCGTCCTATCTGATAAGCGAGACCGGGGTCCACTCGGAAAATCCGTCTGCAAGTCTGCAGGCCTACCCCTCCAATGCTGCTCCTCACCTGCCCTCTCCATGGCATATTGGCGCTGCCTGAGCTCCTCTATATTCTGAGAAAATTCTTGCACCCGTGAAATATCCATATCCTCTCACAATGTGGTCGTAATACATGACTCCACATACTCTGGCGCAAGTCCCATAATGAACCGATGCACCCTAGCTGGCATGGTGTCAACAAACAAGGGCGCATGCCTGGCTAAGGAATCAAACCTCAATGCATATTCTCTAACACACATCCTGCCCTACTCCAGGTGAGAGAACTGCTCTATTCTGGCCTGCCGAACCTCTCGGGGAAGGTAATGATCTATGAAAGCCTCAGAGAAAAAAGGCCATGTAGGTGGAAGTGAATCTCTACCTCGGGATATTTCCTAACTCTCGTACTACAAAACTGCTACATCTCGCAGTCGGAATACCGCTAGCTCAACTGATTCGGTAGATGAGGCATGCATAACCCTGAATATCCACTGCAATTGATCTATAAAATTATGGGGATCCTCCCTACGACCGGTCCCTGTAAACTGTAGGGGACTCAGAGCAATAAATTCACGAATTCTCGAGCTACCAGGCCCCTTAGCGGGCTCAGCGGTAGCTGGTACTACTGGCGGAGGCTGACGCTGGACAGCCATCATATGAACCCACGTATAAAATGCACCTCTAAGCTCCTGATATGATGGTACTAGAATAGATGGGGGTGTTACTAGTGTATCTACTGCCCTGGTGGGCTTTGAGTGCAGTGATGAGTGCTGGGGAGATCGAGGGGATGTCTCCTTGTCGCCCTCAGACCGGGTCAACTATGACTGGGGCCCCTTACTGGTGCCCTCTCTTGCTGTGATATCTAAATCTCGACCAGTCACAATCCATCGTGTATCTGACATTTTTTTCTATAAAAACAAAATAACGTAAGCTTAGGGGATTACCCTATACAACTAAGCTCTATAGCACGACTGGAGGAGAAAGAAGAGTAACCACACTATTATATCTTGTAACCTCCTGTCTATAGAGTATGGTGCACAACACATCCATAGACAAGACTCTACTTGACACGGCTTGTAGACTACCTGAGATATAACCTTCTCTGATTCAAAGTTTGTCACGCCCCGCCTTGGGGAGTATGATTGGCACCTGGTGCCCTACTAGGGTCTGGACTGATCTGACTGGACTTATGCACTTCTGGTGTAAACCTACTGCCCAATTCAAGAAAACAACAGGCTATATCTTGGCGGTAAACACAGTCCCCGGCCGACAAGGCCACATAGCCACCTGTAAAATAAAACAGCCACCCAAAAACAGATAATGATAGGGACTCCTATGCGGGCCGACAAGAACACCATGATTTCTAGTTATGACTGCAATGAAAATCAAGCTAGTTATACATGCTAGTCGACAAGGCCACTACTCAATAGCTAAAAAAGGCCCCACATGACCGTCATCACAAAATGAAACATACATATGGGCCCCACACGACCATCAACAAACTAACCACAGAGTACTATACATCTGCAAGCCTCTAGGAGTAGAATAGTGGCCAAGACAGGGCCCTGACCTACCCATAAACTGAATAATAAAAAAAATAGACCTTCTAACTATTATCTTCGGAAGAAGGGAGCTAACTGTGTTTCTAATCCTGGATGAAAGCTACAAAGGTCCTGGTCTGTGCCTAGCCACACTTGCAGGCATGTAATACAACGCCAACGGAGGGCATCAGTACAATATGTTCCGAATATGTAAGGCAGTAAAATAATAACTGAATGATAGTTGAAGAACTGAAATAATCATATAGAAAGGTAAGAGTTTAACCTGAACAGTCTCGCTATCTTTAGTACTTAATTAACAAGGTACACATATATACAAACAAGAACCTAACCGGGCCCCCATAAGCCTAGAAGGTACAACCCATACAAGATTAACCTACCTGGGCCCCCCATAAGCCTCAGTAGGTACAAGAAATATACGTTCTACTATCTAGTTACCAACGATCACAGTATACTGTAACTCAAAATGTCCCTCACAACCTAGATTTAATAGAACTCACTGTGGCCGTCACGACCTTACTCTACTAAAACTCGCTATGGCCCTCGCGACCTCAGTAGAATAGGACTCGATATGGCCCTCGCAGCCTCAATACAAGGGAACTCAATATGGCCCTCGCGACCTCAGTATAACAGAACTTAATATGGCCCTCGCGGCCTCAATATAACAGAACTCAAATTACCCTCGCAGTCTCAGTACAACAGAACTCGATATGGCCCTCGCGGTCTCAGTGTAACAAAACTCAATATGGCCCACGCGACCAAAGTATAATGGAACTCAATATACTACGACAGCTAATCAAAATAGATATTCCTTTGACTCTCTTATTGGGACTCAAACTGTATTATAATACTCAGGAAACTAACTTGCCGAAGGAGTTCGCCCTTACATACCTCGATTGTTGCTTCCTCAGTAACTGGCGAGTTTCAACTGGTATTCAAATAGCCCTTCCTTAATGGAACTGTATTACTGAGATAATGAGACTAGTTTCAGTACTAAATTCGACAGAAACAATAACTTTATAATACTAATATTGACTATACTTCAATTTAATGAAACACGTTCGAAAACATATAATTTCCCGAAATATAAGAGGGGAGAACTACTTACTTGAAGCCTGTGATCATATAGAAACTAGTTTGAAGTCACTCCGAAAACTTTGACTTGCAGGGTTACTATTTGCCGGCCGACTTTTACGAAACTGACTCCGTAGTAAAGCTCCCTACGGCCTTAAACTTCGATACCCGAAGTTAATTTGAATTCGAATGGCATTTTGTAGCATAAACGGATGAAAATCTCTTAGTTTCCTCATCCTTTACTCTCTCTGTATGGAGGTTTGTATATTTGAATTGAAATAATTGAAAGAAACTCAATATATATAACATTTGGGTGGTGGACAGGGGGTCCGTGGAACCTACCCCATTGCGCCAAAACACGGGCGTGCAACGGAGCCCAACGCGCCAGGGAGGGGTCCGTGACACATTGCCTCTCTAGCAGCCTGCTCCGGCCTTCTCCCGTGCAACCTCGATTCCGTGCTCGATCGGCCTTTCCTCGGGCCCTTTCTCGCACGCGTTGTACTCTCAAACTCTTGACTCACATACGGATAGGCCAACTAAATATTAGGAACTTACGGGGTGTAACATCAACTTGTGGTTTGTTTGGATTCAGGACTCCCTATATTCAGATTTTAGATTATGCATGTAATTATGATTTCAGCTTCGTTGAAAAACGTAGGAGCACTTTGCATGTTTTTTTGAGTAGTGTTTAGCATCGAGTAGACTAGGGGTTCAGATAAACCCCAGGTCTAAGAACTATGCACCAACTTAGGTATATTTATATAGTGGGACATCCCTTGAGAGTTTTCCCTTCCTGCCAAAGGGCCTTTAGCTTTATATCAATATCATGGTAGCGTCCTAGCCCTAGTAAGGATTTGGATGGATCTGCTCACTTGAGTGAGGTTGTTGGGGCATCACATAAGCTCTATCGTGATGGTGTCGGTTATGATGAGTCTCCCATTGTTCCTCATATTTTCAGTTATTCATGTTCATGACTTATGATAATGTGTTATATAGCAGGTTTGACCCAATGTTCATTTATAAGCTTGTACTTATGATTTCAGCTATGACAAGTCAAATGATTTCTATATTTAGCTTTGGATCATTCTATTTAGATATGATATTCAACTTGTAATTAAATATGGTTCAGATTCAGATTTCAGCGTGCAGCTTTACTCTCATGATCTTATGATGTATGTTTATATGCATGATTTAAGCTAACGGTTACTCAACATGTTTCACTTACCTTGAATACTTAGTACATTCCAAGTACTGACCATATACACTATGCTGTATCATTTTATGATATAGGTCCAAGCCGTCAGACCCAGTTCCACAGTTAGTTTAGTTTCCCTTTAGTCCAGCTCAGTTTCCGCTGTTGGTGAGTCCTCATCTTTCGAGGACCTTCATCTTAGTATTTGATTATTTTATTTTAGTTTTTAGACTTTAGCGATCTAGTTGGGGTTGTTGTCCCATCAGCTTATCAGGCATTTTAGAGGCTTATCAGGTATTATGTGGACTTTCATCTTTGGCAAGTGCCGACTCTGTTTACGATTGTTACGTTATTTGAACTTCCGCTAATTCATGTTTAGATTATTAGTTTCCACTTGATGTATGGTCTTTAACTGCTATGTTCATTGCATGGGTCGACTTGGAGCCATTCGTGGTTCTAGGTCCCATATCTTGGTTTTGGCCTATGTTTGGGTCGTGACAATCTTTGTACCATGGCCAAGGTATAGAGTGTCCTAGGGTGTTTGAAAGTTGCATTAAGTAGAGTCTTTTTTATGGGTGTGAAGCACGCCACACTTATGACAAAGAGGCTATGATACGTTTTATGAAATTTCTTTCATGATCTATATCGTGCAATGAAATAACTCACAATCCTTCTAACTCGTGCAATACGCGTTAGTAGAAATATGCCTCCTTTCACAACCCGAACATAGACCCGGATCGCAACACGGGTCAAGAAGTCCTGAGAGACTTCAAGTCGACCCATGGCATGAACAAGCAGCTATCTTAATTTAGTAAAGTGGAATGCTCAACATGATAACATAGCGGAAGCATAATCATAACATAACATGGTAAGCGAGATGCACTTTATACATGACAGCTGAGTACTACACATAGTTTTAAAGCCTCTAATGTATCTGATGGGCTGATGGGACAACACCCCCAACTAACCCAAAAAGTGCAGAAAACTAAACATAGAGAGATAACTCATATCAACTGGTCCTCGGGGAATGAGGACTCATCGACTGGATGCTAACTCCGAGGATGAGCTAATGACGGTGCTGGGTCTGAAGATCGGAGTCTGTATCATGAAATGATATAACATAGAGCATTCGGTCAGTACGTGGAATGTACTGAGTATGCAAGGTAAGTAAAACAGACATTTAAAATATATAAAAGCTCATAAGAGATCGTAAGAGTGTGACAACATGCTCATAACATAAATATCATAATGCAACATAAAGCTCAAGGTTTTCAAAACATTCGTAATCCATTCATTATCGTAGTAATGAGAGAAAATTTATAATTCAAAATTTGAGCAAAAATAACATAAACATAACAATGCATAAAAACATACAGAACAATGGGAGGACTCGTCATAACCGACACCATCATAGTAGAGCCTACGTTATGCCCCAACTATCTCACTCAAGTGGGAAGAGTCGTCCCAGGCTTGCTAGGCAAGGTACATTCATTATGTGATATCACGAAAGAGGGGATCCATTAACATTATAATGTATCAACATGAACCTACAGTAGCATGTAGTTATGAGACACCGGCATAGTCCTTACATCGGGCTACTCGGTGCTAGACACTGCTCCCAAAAATATGCACATTAGGCTCGTATGTAAATCATAAACATAATTCATGAGATTTGATGTGCCCCGCAAGTGTACGGGTCGTACAAGTAATACAATGGCTCTGTTTAAGAACCGGAATGTCGAACGCACAGGGACTGGACCAATTCAGCTAACTATCAAGTTCAAGTGTGATATT
>JACEIK010003368.1:32694-112820 GCA_018107945.1 Datura stramonium | reverse complement strand
AGCCCTGCACCAGAGGTGCTTAGGCTCAGTCAGCTCAGCAGTTCAGGTCCTAGTAGGGCACCAGGTGCCAGTCATGCCTCCCAAGGTGGGGTGTGACAAATGTGGTATCAGAGAAGGTCGTATCCTGGGAAGTCTACAAGCCGTGCTAAGTGAGTCTTGTCTATGGATGTGTTGTGCACCACATACTATAGGCAGGAGGCTACAAGGCATGATAGGATGGTTACTCTTTCTTCTTCTCAGATCGTGCCATAGAGTAAAGTACTATAGGGTTAAGTCCCTAAGTTTTTCTTGTTATGTCTGTTTAGGGTAATGTTTAATATAAGATAGACACTAGCCAGTTTCAAGATAACTACAGCAGCAGGAGAAGGAATCATTAAGACGCCACAGTTGGAAGATAGTCAGCCTAAGGATGGGAGCGGACGTCCTTGATCTCCCCAATACTCTCCCGAGGTACCAGGAACCTCACGCTGTGATACATCTACCATCACCGTCCACAGTTCTATTTTATAATCTCAGAGTAGGCAGTCAGGAGTATAGCGTATATACGAGTTTACTTATCTATTATATATACAAGATCTGATCAAGACGACAGTTAATTTGATGGATGTGAGAAAGAGAGGGAAATGTAGGATTCCCACCTCCATCCTTTCAAATATTGTACAGTTCCATATTCCCGTTTCATTGCGGTAAGAAAAGGCTATTCCTACCTCATAGTTTTTTTTTCCAGTATAGAAAAGGGCGTAAGCATTGAGACGATGTTGTCTGGAGTAAATAGTAAGCGAAGGTTGGATTTGTTGACTCCAGAAAGTGTTCGGAAAGAGTAGGGAGCCCCACTGTTTATGTAAGTTGTCCATACCTTCACGGTAATAAGTCAGAACAGCGGGTAAGACTACAACCTTACTCGAAGTGTGTGTAAGAAATCCATTAGTGATAAACTCCCGGTAATAGTAAAATTCAAGTCAGAAAAAGGCTGAATCCGCCGTAGCATGCTAATGACGATAGGATATGCCTGCAAGATAATGGTTATGATCGTATTTGTGATATCGAAAGACAGGGAGGTGATATGAATAAAATGGGTCCGAATGCAAGCCAGAAGAAGTATAGGCCGAAACCTGGCTGTTAACCTTATTGATAATGTAAGGTAGGTACCATGAACCCCAGAGCTCAGTCTAAGGAAGGTAAGGGGAAAAACACGAATACCAGACTTTTGGGGGAAATTAGAATCACCTCCAGGTTGATAGAACATCGTATATTGAGGACTAAGCCTCGGGCTAATAGTTAAGAGACAGTTAGGTTGTAGCCTAAAATGTTGCGGTACGCCCGCCTTAGGTGAAGGTAAGAGAGTGCCGACACGGAGACTCTAATCTAGTGCAGCCTGGAAACAAGGCCCAGCGGACAGTTACGGGCCTTCAATATAACAACAAGCAAGGTACAAGGTCCGGATGTTGACTTCATGTTCCTAGGGTGGCGGAACTTCAAATGGCAGACCATAGCTAAGGTGCATGTGTTCGTTGCTCTCAGAATTTAATGAAAATGCAATGAGATGGTACGAGAGGACAGGAGATATCATTAAATCATAGAAGCAGAACCCTAGTGACAGACTAGAAAAGGTGAAATAGCAGGAACCGAGTTATCCAATATAAGAGATGGTCGTGTCTGCAAGGGAGTGGAGAGTAATTAATATGAATACAATCACACGGTTACCTTACACTAGGTGTAGCCTGACCTTATTTGAGTCAGTATAATAAGACCAATGAGGTCAATTGGTGCCTCGCCAGATTAAATTATGTTGCCATTAAGACTTATGTCAGGTTAAATACCCCAGAAGTAGATGGAGTGTGTGGAGCCCCAATGTTTGATAAACTCTGACAGACGGGCATAATCTACGACTAAATTTTAGGAAAGGATGTTAGAACAGACGGTGACATATGTTAACTTAAGCACGGTTCCTCGTACCCCAATTGGTGCCTTAATAGAATATGCAACTCAGACTCTCGAGGCCCACTATAAATGGAAGTGGAAGCCTTTGGGATGATAACTTTAGGCAGATAGAGCAAACCTAGGCATGTTAAAATGTGCAGAAGGAAAAGGTAAAGCTTATCAGGGAACTTCTGCTGACCGCTCACAGCCGCTAGAAATCTTATGCTGATATGCGGTGGAGAAACCTAGAGTTTAATGTGGGTGACTGGCTTTTCCTGAATGTTTCACCGATAAAGGGCGTGATGAGATTTGGTAAAAAAAATGGCAAGATCAACCAGAGGTTTATTGGGCCTTATAAGATTCACCGAAGGATAGGCCAGGTGGCTTATGACTTGGATTTACCTCCAGAATTAGAATCTGTTCACCCAGTTTTTTCATGTATCAATGCTGAGGAAGTGCATAGGAGATCTCTCGTGGATTGTCCCAGTCAAAGACGTCCAAATCACTGAGGAGTTATCTTATGAAAAAGCTCTAGTAGCCATACTAGATCGGCAGATCCGCAAACTAAGAACTAAAGATGTTGCTTCCATTAAAGTAGTATGGGGAAATAAGAACCGAGAGGAGATGAAATGGGAGGAAAAAGATGATATGAAAACAAAATATCCTCAGTTATCTCAGACTTAGTTGGATTGTGCAGCTAGAGGTATGTTGTTGTTGTTGTTTCATAAGTTGCATTATATACATGTATATGTGGAGTAGTTGACTTCAGTCCATTGTGAAATGAATGCCATAGTATTATGTGGAGTACCTATATTGGACTTTTCTGCATTTCAGGATTTTTGGATAGTCCATATTACATGGGAGACTCTGCCAAAATTTTTCCAGAATAAGTAATTGAAAGATTAAGGTTCTTACAAGTAGAAGTTAACATTCGAGGACGAATGTTCTTAAGGGGGGGAGGATGTTACACCTCGTAAGTTTTTAACATTTAGTCGGCCTATTCGTATGTTGGTTGAGAGTTTTAGAGTGCCATACGTTGAGGAAAGGGCCCGAGGAAAGGCCAAACGAGTGCAAAGTCGGGATTTCACGGGAGGAGGCCGAACCAAGCTGCCTAGAGGTGAAAAGTGGCACGGAGCATCTCCTCCATGTTAGCCAACGTGGCACGGAGCAGAATCAGTGTGATGGGCAGAGTGCTACTTTGCCTTGTCTGCTGCCTCAAATATATAAGGGTCTCACACTTAGAAGTTAGATTATAATTCACAAATCTCGGCCAGAACAGAGGGAGACCGAGGAAAAAATTTAATAATCGTCTGATTATGCCGCTAAACGCCGTCCAAATCCAAATTAACTCCGGGTATTGAATTATAAGGCTGCAGAGAGCATCGTTGCAGAGTTATTTTCGTAAAATACGCCCGACAAATCGTCGTCCCGCCGAGCCAAAGTTGGTGGAATTTCTTCAAAATAGTGTCAATATTATCACAGACTTAAAGTAAATATTTCTCCCTTCTAGATTCCAGAGAAATTATGAGTTTTTGATCTGAGTTTTTGATCATTTTCGATGCTAAGTTGAAGTGTGTCAATATATATATATATATATATGTATGTATATATATATAAGTTATTGCTTTCAATCTAGCAACGGTTGGCCCTATTCTTCCATTAATATGATTACAATGAGAAGGACAGTTGAACATGAGCTGATACTCATCAGTTAGTAAGAAACTAGCGAACGAGGCATGTAAGGCCGAACTCTCGGCAAGTATCCTTGCCGTACGCTGTTACGACTTATGTTCTCAAATAGAAATAACGATCTCAAATGCTGCGGACAGCTTCTACCATTAGATTGTAATTTGATATGTTGTAATTAGCTGCTATTGATATACATATATAAATACGTATATGTTATGAGTGGCTACTAATAAGGATTATAGTTACATAAATTCTAGTGAGCTGCTAGAAAACATATACAGATCGTACTGCAGACTCCCTCGCTAAAAGGAAGCAGGTTAAATGTGATTCACAAGTATGAACCTCTATAGAAACTCCTTTAGTTTGCAGTTTATTGTAATGGTAGACTTATACGTTTTTACAAAGGGGCCTAGACTTCCGAAGCTCGTAAGAGAGTTATTGTCCTGAATCGCTGGTTAAACAAAGATGGGCGTAGTTAGGCAGTCTAATGACCAGTTGGCGCCTGTATTGGAAGGAAAGCATCCCTAGAGGTCATTGACGTTATCGCACGTTCTAGAATCGTAACTAGAGACGTAATAGATATATTCTAGACTTACTGGTCACCAGGTTCTCTAGTGTATTGAGCAATCGCCTCATCCTCTAGCCTTATCAACAATTGTAAGTCTTAGTCGACTTAACAATTATCATGTAGGATGCCCAACAAGCCAGCCTAGTCGTCAGAGTCGATAACTCGTGGGTACCAGAGGAGGGGTCCACATCGCAGTCAGGGTGACAGCCAGCACTTAGCCAGTTTCTTGTAAGGTATTCCTGATGAGTGCCGGAGAGGGCCACTTCATATAGAATTGCCTATAGGATTGAGAATTTCCCAGAACAGTGATATAGATCCGAGTGGATTCAGACAAGGCTTAAGGAGTCAGTAGTAGTCTGCTAGTACAGTGTTAACTACAAGTTATGAGATGTAAGCTCCCTATGAAGGACAAGGGTGCCGACGCCTAGAAGCAAGTTTGACCAAGCCCACTTATAGTTTCTTAATTAGAAGAATAAAGTAGTTAGCTATCCGCAACCCCATAGTTATTCATGAGTTATAGATGTCCGAGTAGGACATTCAGAGTATTTTTAGGTCACTTCAAACCTGCTCTATTCAGCCCAGACTATTAGATCATTATCACTATCAGATCCTCTCTGATCAAATACGGGCAAATGGCGTGCCTGCATCCACAGATTATCACAAGCGATTAGAATAAGCATGAGGCCTAGAAGGCCTGATACGCCTCTTTATACTAATAGATTGATGTGTCAGTATAGCACCTGGGTTGGGGTTTCCCTCAGTTAAAAGCCTTCCATGACCGCCCTAGGGTTAATAGTTGTGTTGCCCATTCGCCAGGCGAGGATACGTCGTTCTATAGAGCGGCATGCTGTCTGGGTAAGGACGAAGATGGGGATCAAGATCCTCATATTGCCATGGTTGGCCTTATACACACTCCCGCCGAGAGTTTATGCCTGTGGTGTAGATATCGAGTCCTCCGGACTCGTACAAAGCTACGCTTAGGGGCCAAGTGGGCCTAGTTGTAGACCCAGGGACCGGTAGGTTGGTTACAGTACCAGTAGAGTTGTAGATACCTTTTGAGTAGAGGTATATAGATTGAGATGTGCTCTTTGCTGTAACTTATGGGAGCCCCCCAACGAGTTATTTTGTGCCGATTGTACCTCCAAACTTATGGGGGCCAGTGGGGTTCTTGTATGAATTCTTGTCTCGCTAGATGTAGTGCATAAATGTGTAAGTATTCAGTCTTAGCTATGTACATGTAGTGTTAGTTAGATGCAGATTAAGGAATCACAGCATACAAAAGCACCTTTCTACTCTTCTTTTTATTCACTTCTAGTCCTATTCAACTTATTCATTGCTCCACGTACTTTCAAGCACAACTTGTACTGACGCCCTTCTCGGGAGCCGCATTACTTGCCTGCAGGTATAGATAGACGAGGAGCAGGTCCTCGTAGTTCCAGTCAGCCGTACGTAACCGTCGCCTCCCTTCTTCCGGCCAGATAGAGGTTTATTCCTTTTGTTTGTACAGTATGGGTAGGTCGAGGCCCTGTCCTGGCCATCTTATTACTCTTAGAGGCTTGCAAATTATGTTATTTTTCACTGTGGTTAGATGATATCGGCCGTGTGGGGCTTCCAGGGTATGTCAACAGCCCGCCCTTGGGAACATTCGTCCTCGAATGTTGAAAATCATACAAATTAGCAGAGAAATGCAATCATCATATACAAGTACTGATCAAACAAATTAAAAACTGACAGAATGACTAACTCCGATTTAAACCACATAGTTGAACTGAATTCACGAGTCATACATTCATCCATATACATAAAAGAAACTCGGGCACATGAAATGAAAATGAAACCTAATTAGAATACTAGAGAAAAAACTATATTAGCCTGCTTGAATTGAGCCAGTAGAGAATAAATATGTGTATCTAGCCATCATGTCCGCTTCGGCTTCCCACTTAGCTCCTCAACATGCCGATTCCCGCATAAAACTTTAACTAATGGTACTTCCTGTCTTTAGCCTCGAACCTGACGATCCAGTATTTCCATTGGAAACTCTTCATTACTAAGGCTGTCCTTCACACCAACACCGTCCACTGGGACAACTAGAGCTGGATCACCCAAACACTTTTTTAAGAGCGATACATGGAAGACAAGATGCACGGAAGCTAACTCTAAGGGTAACCCAACACATATGCCACCTGACAACCCGTTTCAATAATCCGGTAGGGAAAACATAACGAGGGTTGAGTTTTCCTTTCTTTCCAAACCGTATCACTCCCTTCATGGGAGACACCTAATCATCCTCTTCGAACTCGAGTTCCCTTCCTTCTCACACGTAAAAGGACTTTTTGGCGACTTTGAGCTATTTTCAACCTTTCCTGTATGAGCTAAACCTTCTCTATAGCCTCATGGATTGAATCTGGTCCTATCATCGCAGCTTCACCAACTTCAAACCAGCCAATAGGAATCTACATCTCCGCCCATAGAGATTCTTAAATGAGCCATCCGAATCCCGAATGGCAACCGTTATTGTATGCAAACTCGAGCAAGAGGCAAAATGAGCATCCTAACTACCTTTGAAGTCAATCACGCATGCTCTCAACATGTCCTCAAGAGTATGAATTGTTCGCTTCGCTTAACCATCTGTTTGCGGGTGAAGACAGAGCTTAACTTGAGTACCTAGTCCTTTTTCAAACGACCTCCAAAACTGAGAGGTAAATTGGTTGCCACTATCTGATATGATTGACAAGGGCACTCCATGCAACTGGAACTAGCCTTCGGATGTATAGCTTGGCATAATCCTCCGCCGAATCCGTGGTTATGACCGGTAGAATATGAGCGGCTTCGATCACCCTATCAACAACAACCAAAATGGAGTCATATTGCCACCGAGTGCGAGGAAACCCCGTGATGAAGTCCATATTGATTTATTCCCACTTCCAAGTAGGAATATTGATATCCTCAAGCATACCTCCCGATCTCGATGCTCAACCTTCACTTGCTGATTGTTTGAACACTTAGCTACAAATTTCTGCGATGTCCTTCTTCATGCTATTCCACCAATAGACTTCCCGTAAACCACGATACATCTTGGTGGCACCTAGATATTTAAGAACTGATCCATGAGCCTCATGCAACATCTCGGTTCCTCAAATCACAAACATCCGAAATACATAAGTGACCCCGTATCGAAGCACACCATCTCCCCTTCAGAGAAGACCTCACCTTCTGGGTTTTGAACGGCTTCCCTATAACTTACCAAAATGGGGTCTTCTATATTTCCTAGATTTTACATTATTTACCAAGGACGACTGACCCACTCCGAACAATAACCCCGCCATTGCTTGAATCAACCAATCAACTCCCAACCTTGTAAGTCAATCACGCTCTTTCACCAGCTACTTTCTTTCCCTCATCTACATGAGAGACACTTTCCATGAAGAGTCTACTATGCATATGATACTATATTAGCCTTTCCTGGATGTAGAGGACACTCATATCATGTCCTTGAGTAGCTCCAAATCCACCTCCTTTGTTGAAGATTGAGATCCTTCTCGGGTAAATACATATTGAAGACTTATGGTCCATAAAACATCCATGTGGACCTGCACAAATAATTCCTCCATACCTTCAAGGAGAATACTACCGCAGCCAATTCAAGATCACGGGTCGGGTAATTCTTCCTCATGAACTTTCAGCTATCTAGAAGCGTAAGCTATAACTCTCCGTGCCGCATAAGTACGCCCAAGTCCGATCCTTGAAGCATCACAATACACCACTAACCTATCGGTACCCTCCAGTAGAGTTAACACCGGTGCTGAAGTAAGTCGGGTCTTAAACTTAAAAGCTTCTCTCACAAGACTCACCATTGGAACTTTACCTTCTTCCGGGTTAGTTTAGTCAACGATGCCGAATAGATGAAAACCCCTCAAAAATATCTCCGATAGTAGCCTACTAAAACTCAAAAAGCTCCGGATGTCCGGGAAGGATTCACTAGTCTAGGCAAATTCTTCACCGCCTATCTTCTCGGCGAGTCTACCTATATCTCACTTGATACCACATGGCCCTTAAAAGAGACCGAGTTCAACCAAAACTCGCACTTGCTAAATTCAGCATATAGCTGGTGATCCTTGAGAGTCTGTAGCACCACCCTCAAATGAGCGACATGCTCCTTCTCGCCTCCGAGAGTATATATGGATGTCATCAATGAACATGATAACGAACATATCCAAGTATGGATTGAGCACTCGTTCATCAAGTCCATAAAAGCTATAAGAGCATTCGTTAGTCCACAAGACATAACTACAAACTCATAATAACCATACCGCATCCTGAAGGCTGTCTTCAAGATGTAGCTCTCCCGAACTTTGAGCCTATCTTCGAAAAAACACATTGAACCCCGAAGATGGTCAAACAAATCAATCAACTCGGGTAGAGGATACCTATTCCCCGATGGTGACCTTCTTTCGCATACAAAGAGAATTGGTGCACCCCATGGGGTCTTGCTCGGTGTAATGAAATACTTATCTAAAAGATCCTTTAACTTCTCCTTCAACTAATTAAGCTTAGATGGAGCCATTATGTAGGGGGGAATAGATACAGGCTGTAAGGAAGAAGGTCAATACCAAGATCAACATCCCGCTGGGAGGAACTGTTACACCCCGTAAAATTTCCAACACATAGATGGCCTATTCGCATGTTGGTTAAGAGTTTTAGAATGCCATACATGCTAGAAAAAGGCCCGGGGAAAAATCGGACAAGCCAAGTCGGCGCGTCGAAGGAAAATGCGACTTGTAAATTGGGTATTCCAGGAATGCTACTTATAAATCACATTCCCCGAATCGACTTATAAGTCCCAATTATATATATGCCCTCAACTTCTGTTTTAAGTCATTTAAATCAAATAATTTCCAGAGAAGGTTAAGAACAGAGCATACGAAGGATTTTGATAAATTATCGCCGATTACGCCTGGCCAAACATAGTCCAAATTCAAATTAACCTTAAATACCGAGGTATCTAGCAGCAGGAAGCATTCCTATGGATTTAGTTTCGCGAAATTCGGTCGACAAATCGCTGCTACCGGCTAAGGTAAAGTGGAATTGCTCCAAATTTGTGTCAGTGCATAATTTCTAGCCTTAAAGTGAGTATTCTCTCATGACTTTCGAGAAATAGCACGTTTTTGATTGTCTTTCGATAAGCCAAAGTTTGGGCTATAAATATATTGAAAGTGACGTTGTCTTTCAGAATAGTGATGTATTTAGTACTAATTGACGTGTATGTGGAATGCAGTTGGGAGAAATAGCCGGAGTACCGACCGAGCTTCGTCTCGATAGTCGATAACCCGAGGTTAAGGTATGTAAAGCTAGTTTCTTCGGAAAGTTAGTAGCTTTAGCCTTGTACATCATAGTAGACTCCGTAGCAGAACTCCCCCGGAGTTGAATGATGAGTATTGTGCAAGTTCAGTAAGCCTGTTTGCGTTGTTATATCATACTCAGTCCGAAAGATAGTAAATTATGCGTCAAATGGCGAGTTAGCATTCTAGACTCGCATAGCGTGATGTGATTAGCAAGCATGTTTTTAGAATAATATGACATATATTCAGAATAAAAGTTAGTAAAGTAAACCAGATAGACAGATAGTATCCTGGCTACAGATTAGCCATATCTGCATGCATGATATCTTGGTTATAGATTAGCCATTCGATGCATGATATCTTGGCTACAGACAGCCATACAGCCAGATAGTATCTTGGCTGTATTAACTATGCAGTAAGATAAAGATCTTAGATTCAGCGTAAAGTAGTATGAGAATCAGTTAACACGTAAAGAGTTCTTAATAAGAAATCAGAATTCGTGTAGTATTTTTTAGTTAAAACATGCTTGCTATATATGTGCTTATTGATTGTTGAGACTTGATTGTGCCGTGAGGGCACCTTGAGCGTCCTCGCCGCCCCGGTTGGTAACCGTGGTCGCCCACTAAGCGAGTGGGCTACGTCACTCCAAGGAGGGCATGCCGGGCCCCAGATTGGACGCAGATGGGATGAAGATTTCATATCAGGCCGATCAACACTATTATACAGAAAGCCCCGTTGAGCGCTAGCGCCCGTGAGCAAAGTACGCATTCCGTTACGTATACGATACAAAGAGATAGGAGTCCTCTGCACTGCATACGCTATTTATATCGCGGGCTATGGCCCGAGCCGGAGCCCAGGGGGCCGGCAGAGGTGCTCGTAGTTAGTAGATGAGTGGAGTGACTTATTTTGTCTCGGTTTTGACTCGGGATAGGGGTATATAGATTGTTTGCTTGCTTGGCGCCATCCGACTTATGGGGTTGGTATTGGCTCTTGCTTACATATGTATATTCTATTTGCTGTGCTATATACTTTGAAGTTAATAGACAGTGCAGGCCGCCGCTGGCCATGGTGGCACGCCTCGGCCTCTTATCACAGCACGTAAATCCCTGATTCAATTCATACGCCTACAGATTCGGGCTATCTCCCGCTATCTCAAACATTTACTAGTTATGTTATTGTGGCCCGCTGTATTCAAGCTGTTTTTGGCATACTCAAGCATCAGCCGGTACGACGCCCATTGGGGCGCTGCATTACTTGCCTGCAGGTACTCATAGACGAGGAGGCGACCCTTCATGATTCCAGCCGCCATAGAGTCATCGCCTCCCGCCATCCGGAGCCTCGATATTCGCAGGTGTAGCTCTTTTTCTTTTATTGTACAGTATGGGTAGGTCGGGGCCTGTCCCGATCATTTCTATCATTACTCATAGAGGCTTGCAGATTGTGTATATATCTCCCCGTGGTTAGTTGTGCCAGTCGTGTGAGGCCGTGCGTGGTGTTTAGCTGTTTAGCATTTCTATTTATGTTGGCCGTGTGGGGCCATAGTCTCGGAGTTAGGCAGTGGTGACCTGTCGTCACGTAGCTATTCAAGATTCTATGTTGAGTTTCAGATGACTAGACAGCATGGTGGCCTTGTCGGCCCGCATAGGTTCCTTGTTATGAGTATGTTTCTGGTTAGCTGCTATTACATATGCAGGTGGCTATAGGCCCGCCGGCCGGGAGGCTCTGTTTATTTATAGCCGTTATATAGCCCTTGCTTCCAGAAATCCGAGATAGAACTAGCCAGGCACCAGGATGTGCTTAGGCTCACCAGTTAGCGGCCCAGTCCTACTAGGGTACCCAGTACCGGGCCATACCCCCTGGGCGTGACAACTCCCGACAAATCATCTGGAAAGACCTAGGAACTCACTTACTACCTAACTAATCGACAAGCCGGGGTCTTGACTCAACATCCTTAACCCTAACTAGATGATACACACAACCTTAGAAATCATCTTCCCCGGCCTAAAGATAGGAAATAAAATGACCTACCAAAGCATGGCCGAACTACCCTTCCAATTCTAAGACCGACTCACCCTAAAATGGAACTCCAAACAAGACGAGTCCTACAATTACCGTAGAAGCATAACATGCTTACAACTAATCCATGCCAAGAATAATATCAAAGTCAGCAATGGATAACTCTTTCTAGGACTAAGAAGGTGAATTTCCGCAATACTGTGATTAGGTAATTTCTATACACTCGCCTAGATACAACTGAATCACCAACGGGAGTAGAGACCGAGAATAATTCGATAGAATTTTAGGACTGACTACAAAGCTACTAGCAATATAAGGTGTCACAAAAGACAAGATAGTCCCTAGATCTAACAAAGCGTAAGCATCAAGGTGAAACACTTGCAACATACCGCAACCACATTCGGTGAAGTCTCCCGTTTCGACGCGAGGTGAGGCATAAAATCTGTTTTTAAGTACTATTCGCCACAACAACTAGTGTGGATGCCTTCGTGGAGCTCAACGTGCTAGAGTTGCTGCTGACATGGTAATTTGTGCACGACATCTATCATCATCCTGTATAGAAAACGGACACTCTTGGCGCATGTGGCCAAATCTACTACACCCATAACAAACATATAAACCGAGCAAGCACTCCCTAGCATGACTCTTGCCAGACTTCCGCAGGCTGGAAAAGTGCACACACCTGCATGCCCCTTTGGTCTCGGAACCCGAGGCCCTACGCCCGATCACACTTGGGCCGGGATGGAACACTAGCTTATGATGGTGCTGGAGCTAGTTATCTCGTTGAATCCGAGGGCGTACACCACCGCCGGGACTCCCTACCGAGTGAACCCATAGCTGCCTGTCCTGGCCCTTTTCGCCTCTCTCCTTCATCTGCACCGCCTCCATATATTGGGCATACAAGACCATTCGATGGAAATCCATAACCTGGTGAAGCATAGCGGTCCTGCAATCTTTGTCCAAATAGCTCGCAACCCCATGAACAAACCTGCCACTCGCCGCCATCCGATCAACCACAAACTCGGGGTGTACTTTGTTATGAGTGAACTCAAGGGCATACTCCTATACCGTCATTTTCCCTCGCTTAAGATTCACGAACTCGGCTGGCTTTAACTCTCTTATCTCACGAGGGAAAAACCAATCTAGGAACACAACATGGAAATCCTCCCAAGTGACAATGTGGCCTGCCATGTGCCCCTACTATCTTTACAATCACAAACTAGATGTATGCGACCCCTTTCAACCGGATATGAGGCCAACTCAAGACACTAAACCCCATTCACCCCCATGACCTGGGTGATCTTCACAAGCTCATTAATGAACTCATGCGGGTCCTCATCTACTTTCGATCCAAGGAACTCCGCGGGTTCATTCTCAAGAAATCTCTCTGACCCGAGCTACCGCCGCATTTCGTTTTGGCAGAGTATGCATCACTGGCTTTCTTGCTGACTCAAGTGTCAAGGCTTGTGCTAGCATCTATATAGCTGCTCGGAATTCAACATGGGCAATCAGCTCTAGTGCATGGTGCTCCTGGACTGGAGGGGCCGGTTAAGTGCTCGTCTCCGTTTCCATCCTCATGGCCGTTACCATTCCCATTCCTTATATCGTTAACTCTAGGGGGAGCCATGATTCTGCAATTGCGAATAACACGAGTTAGAAGGATGGGGGGACATTTCATCGCACAACATAGATAATGGAAGAAAGCAACATTTCCTAAATGCTTCGTAGACTCTTCATCATAAGTGTGGCGCGCTTCACACCCATGAAAAAGACTCTACTTGACGTGGCTTCCAGACACCCTAGGACACATCAAACCTATGGCTTTGATACCAAGTTTTTCACGACTCGAACATAGACCCGGATCGCAACACGGGACAAGGAGTCCCGAGAGACTCCAAGTCGACCCATGGTATGAGCATACATCTATCTCGATTCACTTTAGCGGAATGCTCAACATGATAACAAAGCGGAAGAATAATCATAACTAACATGGTAAGCGAAACACACTTTATACATGACAATTGAGTACTACACATAGTCTGAAAGTCTCTAACATGTTTGATTAGCTGATGGGACAATATTCCAACTAACCCGACAAGTCTAGAAAACTAAATACAGAGAGATAACTAATATCAACTCGGGTCCTCGAGGAATAAGGACTCACTAATGACCGGATGCTGTCTCGAGGATGAGCTAATGACGGTGCCGGGTTTGAAGATCGGAGCCTGTGATTGGCGAAATGATACGACATAGAGTATGCGGTCAGTATATGGAATGTATCTAGTATGCAAGGAAAGTAAAAGGACATTTAAAAACATAAAAGTTCATAAGAGGTCATAAGAGTGGGACAACATGCTCATAACATAAATATCATAATGCAACATAAGGCTCAAGGTTTTCAAAATATTCAGAAGCCATTCATTATCATAGCTGGCTAGAGAAACTTTATAAATCTTAACTTGGAGGTAAAATAACATAAACATAACAATGTATAAAACATGCGGAACAATGGGAGTACTTACTCATAACAGCATACCATCACGGTAGAGCCTTACATGATGCTCCCAATTATCTCACTCAAGTGAGAAGAGCTGCCACAGGCTTGCCAGGAAAGGGAGTGCATTATGTGATATCAATAAAGAGGGGATCCATTAACATTGTACTGTATCAACATGAATCTATGGTGGCATGTATTATTTAGACACTAGCGTAGTCGGCCAAAGGCTCTACTAGACATTGCTCCAAAAAACATGCACATTAGGCTCGTACGTATATCATAAACATCATTCATGAGAGTCATGGCTACATAAATATTAACATCATTGATCCTCATTTACATACATGCTTATTCATGGATCAAGGCCCGTAAATCGCCAACATCATAAATCGATCAATCATTAAATCCATTTCATAAATCATAAATCATACTTGAACATGTGGGCACATCCCCAATACTTTAACATGCTTGAAAATACTCAATTCACTTGAAAACATGATTATAAACATGGGTATTTGAAAACATACTTTTCATCATTAATACTTCATCATACATGATCATTTTTCATAAATCTAAATTTTCATGAACTTCTCATAAATGCGCATTTGAATTTATAAAGCTTGAAACATGATTTTAATGGAAAACAATGTAACACTTGCCCATGAATCATAATTCAATAATAAAAACACCTCTGAATCAGGCTCATGTAGTAAACTAGAAATTTCATGCATTGGGTTAAAACCCCATAGAATCATCACACGATAGTTCATGATTTAGAGAGAGATTGGGTATAGGTGGAATGGATTCACCCATTCATAACCCTACATACATTAAAGCTGGTTCTTATAATTTCCTTGATTGCCCAAGAGGAATTTGAGAAGAATTGGAAGGCTAAGGCTGATCTCTTCGCTATCTTCCTAACTTTGCATGCATGGGTTAGAAAAGGAATGGGTTATCCCACCTTTAATACACTCTGAAAATAACTTAATACTTAATAATAATATAGGACTATAGAGCATAGGAATGATGAGAATACCATTAATAACTTCATAGAAAATAATCTCGTTCATCAGTCCCCATGAGGGACCTATTGAGTTGTTGCGACCAATCACGGGTCGCTACATCGGTCATTGGGCACACAAATAAATCTCACCGAAATCATAATGGGCCATCATATGAGTCGTTACCGGTGACCACGACTTGTGGTCACCACTCGTTATATGTACTGCCTCAACCCTAGATCATTAGTTACCTGCTGACCATGATCCACCCAATGAATCATGGTGTTTGACCATGACTCAAGGGGTTCATCCGTCGTGTGCACTACCACCGACACTTCCCTTTTTAGTTTCCTTGGCCACGGCTAACCTGATTAGTCTTGGGTCCTGAAAACGACTCATGGTCATACCTTTGGTGATCCCATCAATAAATTTTCCACCTGCTCAGTACCTACCACGAGTCACCTCACGACTCATGGTCTCCCCCACGGGTCACAAAATGACTCGGTTTCGTGACCTGGTGCACTTTTCAGCTTTTCTTCTCTGCTTCAACTTCAAGGTCTGATCTTTGGGCTTCCGGGGTATAAAAATATCTCTCCCTTGGGAAAAATCATCCTCGAATGTCTAAATTCTTATAGAAAAGTGAAATGCAATCATCATATGAAGGGCACGATAGAACAAACCGAAACCGACGGAATGACTAACCCGATTTAAACAACAGCGTTGAACCGACTCACAAATCATACATTCATCCATACACATAAAATAAACTTGGGCACATGAACTGAACATGAAACTAATTAGAATACTCTGGGCAAAAACGATACCTCAAGCTGGAACCGAGCCGCATAAAGAATAAATGTGGGTATCTAGCCATCATGTCCGCTTTGGTCTCCCAAGTAGCCCTTAACAGTTGATTCCTCTATAAAACTTTAACTGAAGCTACTTCCTTGTTCCTTAGTCTTCGAACCTGACAATCCAGTATTTCCACCGAAAACTCTTCATAACTAAGGCTGTCCTTAACACCAACACCTGCTCACCGGGACAAGTATAGCTGGATAACCCTAACACTTTTAAGAGCGATACATGGAAGACAAAGGGTGCATCGATGCTAACTTCGCAGGAAATTCCAGCTCATATGCCACATTGACAACCTGTTTCACAATCTATTAGGGGCCAACATAACAATGACTGAGTTTTCCTTTCTTTCCAAATCACATTACTCCCTTTATGGGAGACACCCAATCATCCTCTAACTCGAAGTTCTCTCCTTCTCACATCGACATAGGACTTGGCGACTTTGAGCTATTTCAACCTATCCCGTATGATCTGAACCTCTTCCATAGCCTTATAGACTGAATCTGGTCCTATCATCTCGCTTCACCAACTTCCCTAAATCAACCAATAAGCGATATACATCTCTTTTCTCATAGAGATCCTTAAACGAAGCCATCTCGAATACCGGAATGGTAGCTGTTATTGTATGAAAAATCGATAAGAGGAAAATGATCATCCAAACTATCTTTAAAGTAAATCATGCATTCTCTCAACATGTCCTAGAGATTCTCGAACCGTCCGCTCTATTTGACCATCCATTTGCGGGTGATATGTCAGGCTGAGCTTAACTTGTGTACCGAGTCCTTTTTGGAATGACCTCCAAAACTGAGAGGTAATTTGGGTGCCTCTGTCTGATATGATGGACAAGGGCACTCCATGAAACTGAACTAGCTCTCGTATGTATAGATTGGCATAATCCTTAGCTGAATACGTGGTTTTGATGGTACGAAATGAGTGGCCAATAACCTTTCTACAACAACGCAATAGAGTCATATTACCGCCAAATGAGAGGCAAGCCCGTGATGAAGTTAATATTGATTTCTTCCCACGTTCAAGTAGGAATACTGATATCCCAAGCATACCCCCAGGCCTCTAATGCTCGACCTTCACTTGCCGACAATTTTAGACACTTAGCCACAAATTTCCAAGGGATGTCCTTGTTCATGCCATTCCACCAATAGATTTCCCGTAAACCACGATACATCTTTGTGGCACCTGGATGGACTGAATACTTGGATCCATGAGCCTCATGCAACATCCCATTCCTCAAATCACCAATATCCGCATCACATGTTTAATTCCCGAAATTGAAGCACACTATCTCCCTTCAGAGAAGACCTCTTACCTTCTGGGTTTTTAATGGCTTGCTTTAAATTAACCAAAATGGGGTCCTCATCTTGCCTAGCTTTTTACATCAGTTACCAAGGACGATTCTTATCCGTTTTGAATAATAGCCTCGCCATCGGTCGAATAAACCAACCGACTCTCAACCTTGAAATCGATGCACGTCGTTAACCATCTCCTTCTTTCCCTCATCTACATGAGCCACACTTTCCATGGAGAGTCTACTAAGTGCGTCTGCTTACTACTTAGCCTTTCCCGGATGGTAAAGGACACTCATATCATAGTCCTTGAGTAGCTTCAACCACCTCTTGTCAAAGATTGAGATCCTTTCCGGGTAAACACATATTGTAGATTCTTATGGTCTGTAAACACATCCACGTGGACTCCGTACAAACAATGCCTCCATATTTTTAAGGAGAATACCACCGCGACCAATTCAAGATCATGGGTCGGGTAATTCTTCTCATAAACTTTCAGTTGTCTAGAAGTGTAAGCTATAACTCTTCCGTGCTACATCGCACACACCCAAGTCCTGATCCTTCGAAGCATCACAATACACCACGAACTCCATCGGTACCTTCGATAGAGTTAACACTGGTGCTGAAGTAAGTCAGTCTTCAACCTGAAAACTCTTCACAAGCCTCCAAACATTGGAAATTTACTCCTTCCGGGTTAGTTTAGTGAACGATGCTTGCAATAGATAAATTCCCTTCGACAAATTCCGACAGTTTCCTCGCAATGCCCAAAGCTCTGGATATTTGGAAGGATCTCCGATCTAGGCCAATTCTTCCCCTCCTCTATCTTCTGCGAGTCTACTCAGATGCCCTCACGTAATACCACATGGACCAAAATGCCACCGAGTTCAACCAAAACTCACACTTTCTGAATTTAGCATACAACTGGTGATCCTTGAGAGTTTGTAGCACCACACTCAAATGAGCGACATGTTCCTCCTCGCTCTGAGAGTACATATGGATGTCATCAATGAACACGATCACGAACATATTCAAGCATGGCTTGAACACTCTATTCGTCAAATACGTAAAAGTCAGCAGGAGCATTCTTAGTCAAAAGGCATACATACAAACTCATAATGACCATACCGCATCCTAAAGGCTGTCTTCAGGATGCCGCTCTCCCAAACTCCGAGCTGATGGTACCCGAATCTAACATCTATCTTCGAAAAACACTTGGCACCCCGGTTGGTCAAACAAATCATCAATCCTTGGTAGAGGATACCTATGAAGAGAACCATCTTTCTTTCGAACAAAGAGAACTAGTGCTCCCCATGGGGACTTGCTCGATCTAATGAAATCCTTATGTAAAAGATCCTTCAAATGCTCCTTCAACTCTTTAGCTCGGCTGGATCCATTATGTAGGGAGTGAATAAATATAGGCTAATGGTCGGGAAGAAGTTCAATACCAAATAAATATCCCGCCGGGAGGAACTCCCTGCAAATCATCCGGAAAGACTTCGAGAACTCACTTACTACAGAACCGACGGATATTTGAGGTCTTGGACTCAACATCCTTAACACTAACTAGATGGCACACACAGCCTTTGAAAATCATCTTCCTAGCCTTAAGATAGGAAATAAATGACCTACCAACACGACTGAACTACTCCTTCCACTATAAGACTCGATCAACCGGGAAATGTAACTCCACCACATGGGTCCTATAATTAACAGAATCATGAAACATGCATACAACTAATCCATTTCCGAGAATAATATAAAAATTAGTCATGGCTAACTCTACTAGGCCTGCGGAAGTGACTTTCTGCAATACCGTGATCAGGAAACTTCTCATTCACCCGCCTAGCTAACTGGAATCACCAAATGTGGAGTAGAGACTGTGAGAATGGTTCTCAGAGAATTTCAGGATCACTCAAAATCTACTAGCAATATAAGGTGTCACAAAAAGAAAAGGTAGCTCTGGATTCAACAAAGTGTAAAATATCAAGGTGAAATTCATGTAACATACCGCAACTACATCCGGTGAAGTCTCCTACTCCTAACACGAGGCGAGGGCATAGAATCTATTTTGGCGCTGTTCACCACCCCAACTAGTGGATGACCCCTATGGAGATGAATGTGCTGGAGCTGCTACTGACATGGTAGTTTGTGCACGGCTCATCATCATCCTGTCTAGAAAATGGACACAATTTGGCATGTAGACAGATCTACCGCAACCATAACATATATGAGCCGAGAAAGCACCCACCTATTACAATTCTTGCCACACTTCCTGTAGGCTGGAAAAGTGAACTCCACCTGTATGCCCCTCTAGTATCTCAAACCTGAGGCCCTGCTCCTCCGATAGCCCTTGGGCTGGGATTTAACACTAGCTGATGATGGTGCTAGGAATTAGTGACCTTGCTGAATCCTCGAGGGCGTGACCATCGCCGGACCTCTCGCTAAGTGAACCCATAACTATCAGTCCTAGGGGCTTCTTTGACCTCTCTCTCCCTCATATGTGCTGCCTCCATCTGCTGGGCGATAAGACTATTTGAGAGAAATTCATATCCTGGTGAAGCATAGCGCTCCTGCAATTATTGTCCAAATAGCTCGTCACGCCATGAACAAACCTCGGCCTCACTCACGCCCTCTAATTAAACCACAAACTCTGGGCGTACTTTGATAAGCGAGTAAACTCAAGGGCATACTTCTGTACCAGTCATATTTCCCTACTTAAGATTCATGAACTCAGCTGCCTTAACTCTCTCATCTCACGAGGGAAGAATCGATCTAGGAATGCAAAGCATGGAACTCCTCTTTCTAGTGACAGGCCTCGGCTTCCGGCGGCTCTACTATCCACTATCAAAACCAGATATGTGCGACCCCTTTCAACTGATATAAGGCCAACTCAGCACACTCAACCCTATTCACCCCCATGAATTGGGTGATCTTCTACAAGCTCATCAACGAACTCATGGTCCTCATCTACTTTTTCACCCAAGGAATCCCGGCGGTTCATAAGGAAGAAATCTCCGACTCGAGCTGCCTCGACTTTTTGTTTTTCCAAATATGTACCACTGCCTGCTGGTTGTCCTGAGCGGTCAAGGCTTGTGCTAGCATCTGGATAGCTGCCCCTGAATTCAACATATGACCGGCTCCGGTGCATCGTGCTCCTGGACTAGCGGGGCTTGTTTGTGCCCGTCTCTATTTCCATCCTCAGAACAAGTTTCCATTCCCATTCCTTCTACCATTAACTTCGTGGGGAGCCATGATTCTCGCTATCACGAATAGCATGGGTTAGAAGGATAGTGTATTTCTTCACGTGACATAGATCATGGAAGAAGGGAATATTTCCTAAACGTCACGTAGCTTCTTCTTCATAAGTATGGCATGCTTCACACCCATGAAAAAGACTCCACTTAACGCGACTTTTAGACACCCTAGACATCAAACCTATGGCTCGAAGTACCAATTTTGTCACGACCCAAACGTAGATCCAGATTGCAACATGGGAGAAGGAGCCCCGAGAGACTGCAAGTCGACCCATGGTATGAACATACATCTATCTCAATTCAACAAAGTGAAATGCTCAACATGATAACATAGCGGAAGAATAATCATATCATAACATGGTGAAACGCACTTTTATATATGACAGCTGGGTACTACACATAGTCCGGAAAGCCCCTAACGTATCTGATGGGCTGATGGGACAACACCCCAACTAACCCGAAAAAGTACTGAAACTGAACATAGAGAGATAATTGATATCAATTAGTCCTCGGGAATATGGGAATCACCAATGGACTGGATGCTAACTCCGAGAATGAGCTAATGACGGTGCTGGGTCGGAGCCTGTATCATAAACCATATGACATAGAGTATGTGGTCAGTACGTGAATGTATTGAGTATGAAAGGTAAGTAAAAAGAACATTTAAAATACATAAAAGCTCATAAGAGCTCATAAGAGTGGGACAACATGCTCATAACATAAATATGAGCTCATAAGAGATCATAAGAGCATAGGAATAATGAGAATACCCTTAATAACTGTTCGCGGCTTTTGTAACTACAATGCGTACATGGTCGAACAAGTAGCAAAATGGCTTAAGTAAGCAAAGCATCGACTCCCACAAGGACTCAACTAAGGTAATAATCAACTTAAGTGTTAATGAATTATAACTTTAAGAATGCAGACAACCAATTAAACAATATTTTGAGAGTATTTGGAGTTTCCTAATTTGTACGAATCTAAGAAAAATTATAAAGTGAGTCTGAACTATAGAAATGAGCAAGCTGGAGGCCGAAACGAACATGCAGGGAAGTAATTTATCAATACAATTCAGTTAATCTTTTCCTTCGGTTGCTAGTCAAGAATTGGCTGCCTATGGATTGAAACTTTCGTCTCCTACCTAACTTAAGAATCAAGTGAACCTTCAATCTACATTTATGTGATTAAGGAATTTAATGTTTCAGCGTATACAAAACCGATTCCTTAATTGACTAGTAAGACTTTCGTATATATTTTATTCGAATGTAAATAAATTCTCAATTTTCCCAAACTAAGAAGAGATCATATCCTACCAACCACAGCCTAATTTCTTCCTTTCAAAATCAAAATTGATTTTTTAGATATACATTAACATTGGCCAAACATTAATGCAGTAAGAACATGAATTGATAGAACAACCATTGAAGAAAAGATGAAAAACTAAAATGATCAACAATTACATTCCACTACAATTGTTCTTAACCTCAACAAGAAGTGAATTTAGCCACTCATTTGTGGATTAAACATCATCAAATGAGTATAAATCATACAAATAATTGAGATAAAAGAGAAAGAGATAGAGAAGGACCCTAGAAATTTCTTGTCCCCTCAACCGCCTGGGTAACCCAATGCTCTTGCTCAACTAAGTCGAATGTTTAAAAATAAACCTAAGTGTGCTATTTATACCGTGAGAATTTTTCCCAGAATAATAAGCAACGTGGCACGGAGTGTATCATGAGCACTTCCTCCGTGGCTACAGAGGTATCGCTGACCCCTTCTCTGGAATTAGGCCTCCTCAGCACTCACCTTGGCGTGCCAACACTTGCATCGGCAGCCCGCTAACGTGTCACGGTGCAGTCGCGAACCTTCACTGGAAATTGATGTCCAGTTAATTGTACTCAACGTGCCACGGCTTGCATCGCGTGGCATTGCCTCCGTGTCACGGAGGTAACGCAAGGCTTCACTGGAAATGGCCAAAATAATTTCACCCGAGGCGTAATGCCTCCGCGATGGCGCATGACACGGCACCATCGCGGAGCCTTTATTTTTGCTGCTCTTCCTTGACCTTTTCCACTCCTTGCTTTTCCAAGTCCATTCCCGATTTTTACCAATATCTATCTTAACTTCCCAAAATTCCATTTTACTTGAAAAACAACACTAATCATGTTGGTTAGCATAAATTCACATTTTAACTACAAATCACATGAGAATGCACACATAACGAAAGATAAACAAGATGAAATGAAGCATTTGAGTATCACTTGGGCATAAAATTCTGCCCAAGATCAATAACTTCACAGAAAATAACTGCTCGCCAGTCTTACCTAGGACCTAATGAGTTGTTTCCACCAATAATGTTACAGATCGGCCATTGGGCACACAATTTAAATCTCACCGAACTCATAATGGTCCATCACACGAGTCGCTACCGTGACTACGACTCATGGTCACTGTCATGCCCCGCCTTTGGTGTATGATTGGCACCTGTGCCCTAGTAGGACCTGGACAACAATCGGTGAGCCTAAGCACATCTGGTGCCCGACTAGCTCTATCTCAGATTTCGGGAGACAACGGGCTATATAACGATCAGAATACAGCTCGCCGATCGGGCCTATAGCCACTGTATATAATTCAGCTAACTAGAGACATACTTATAAAGGGGGAAACCTATGTGGGCCGACAGGCCACCATGCTGACTAGTCATCTATGACTCAACAAAAGAATACCGTATAACTACATGACCGACAAGCTGACAACTACTATCGATTATGGCCCCAATAATGGTTTCAGCAATAATCAGAAATACTAAACAACTAAACAAACGCACGACCTCACACACCGACACAACTAACCACAGGGAGATGTATATATACGACCAAGCCTCTATGAGTACTGGGATAAAATGGTCGGGATAAGGCCCCGGCCTACCCATACCGGTACAACAAAAGAAAATGAACTACACCTTGAATATCAAGCCCGATGACAGGAGCTGATGACTCTATGAGCTGGCTGAAATCACGAGGGATCGCTCCTCGTCTATGAGTACCTGCAGTAATGCAAGCCGCCTAATTCAAGGCCAAGACACTGGGTACCGAGTATGTAAAGCAACCGAACATATCCGAATATAAACAACATAACTAGCAACTTGAATAGCAAGAAATAACCGAATCTGTAGGAACTGATATAAGCTGAATCAGAATTTCCTGTACTGTGATAGGGTAGGAGCGTACTGGGCTGACGTGGCGACCGTTGTTTATTATCTAATATGTAACATAAAAATACATATATAGCAACAAGAACCAATACCAACCGCCCATAAGCCGGATGGTGCCAATCAATCAAACAATCTAATACCTACCCGGTCAAAACCAACCAAAATAAGTCACTCCACTCATCTACTAACCACGAGCACCTCTACCGCCCCCCGGGTCTCCGCTTCGGGCTATGGCCTCTCGACATATAAATAATCGTGTCTCGAGTTCGAGGACTCGTACTGTATCTTTAACTATAACTGTATCTGAAATCTGTTCCCTGGGCGCATGCGCACAATAAGGTAAACTGTATTGTAATGTTGATCAGCCTGATATGGGGAAAGCTTCATCCCATCTTCGCCCTACATGATCTCGCATGCCACTGGAGTGACGCATACCCACCCTCTCGCGGGTGACACAGCTTACTATCCTGAGGGCGGCGAGGACGCTCAAAAGGTGCCCTCACGACACAATCAAGTCTCAACAATCAATAATCACATATATAGCAAGCACGTTTAAACCGAAAAATACTATCTGTATTTTTGATTTCTCATTCTCAACTCTTTTTGTGTTATACTACTTCTCATACGTTTATACCGAACTGGGATCTTTATCCGACGGCATGGCTAATCTATAGCCAAGGTGCTATCTGACTGTATGGCCATACTACAGCCAAGGTATCATCTGACTGTAGGGCTAAACAGAGCCAAGATACTATCTCGTCTGTCTGATTTACTTTACTAACTTTTATTCTCTAATATATGTCATATTATTCTAAAACATGCTTGCTAAACACATACCGGGCTATACCGAGTCTGAAATGATAACTCGCAATTTGGCGCTGCTTACTAACTTTCGGACTGAATACGATATAACAACGCAAAAATAGGTTCTATGAATCCTTGCACGAATCCTCAATATTCAACTCCGGGAATTCTATTACGGAGTTTATCAGATATGCTAGGCTAAAGTTACTAACTTGCCAAGAAACCGGCTTACATACCTTTAACCCCAGGTTATCCGACTAACGGATGAAGCTCGGTCAGTACTCCAGCTATTTCTCCCAACTGCATTCACATATATGTCACTTAGAACTAATTACACCAATATTCCAAAGAAAACATCACTTTATATATTTATAGCCCAAACTTTGGCTTATCGAAGACGGTCAAAACTTGCTATTTCTCGAAAGTCCAGACGGGAGAAATACTGCTACCTCTTAAGGCTAGGAGTATATTGACACTAATTTGGAGCAATTCCACTTACCTTAGCTCGGTAGCACGACGATTTGTCGGCCGAATTCTGCGAAACACAAACCGTAGGAATGCTCCCTGGCCGCTAAATACCTCAGTATTTAAGGTTAATTTGAATTTGGACCGCGTTTGGCGGCGTAATCGAGCGATAATTATCACAACCTTACGAACCCTCTGTTTTTCGCGACTTCACTGGAAATTATTTGATGAAAAATGAATTAAACCGAAGTTGGATTGCTTGTATATACTTGTGCCCGGACAAGAAATAACGTGTCACGGAGCCAACGCGGAGGCTCCCTCCAGACATGTTATCGCGGAGGGCTCTGCCCTGGCTCCTTCCACGATGGTTCGATAGGATTTTTGTCCGATCTTTCCCGGGTTTTTCTAGCATGTATGGCTTTCAAATACTCTAACCATGCGAATAGGCCATCTATGTCGGAAACTTTTACTAGGTGTAACATTCTCCCCCATTTAAGAACATTCATCCTCGAATGTAAACTTCTATCTCTAATTTCAACTTACTCAACTTATTTAGAAAAATTTCGGCAGAGTTTCCCCTATAATATGACTATCCCAAAACTCCGAAATGCAGAAAGTCCAATACGTATTCCACACAATACTATAGCACTATATGACAAACATTAAAAATTCGATCTTCTCATTTATACATATACTATAAGGCACTGCATATGATAACAATACTAACATACCTCTTGACTGACTATGCTTGGAATAAGTGAGGATATCTGGTTTTCATATCTTCCTCCACCTCCCAAGTCATCTCCTCTCGGTTCCTGTTACTCACACTTGGACAGACGCAATATCTTTGGTTCTCAATCTACGAATCCATTCTCTCTAAGATAGCTACTGGAACTTCTTCATAGGCCAGTTCTCCCGTAACCTGGATATACTGGACTGTGACTTCTCGGGATGGGTCTCCCATGCATTTCTCGCATAGATACGTGGAAAGACTCTGATGAACGGATTCTAATTTCCTGAGGCAAGTTTAACTCATATGCCACTTGGCCTATCCTTCGACGAATCCGATAAGGGGCCCAACAAATCTTGGTCTGAGCTTACCTTTCCTGCCGAATTTACCACCCCTTTCATTGGAGATAGCTTCAGAAATACCCTGCTCACATCAAATTTCCATCTCGCGCCGCACATCAGCATACAATTTCCGGCGGCTCTGTGCAGTCAGTGGAGTTCTCTCGATAAGCTTTACCTTCATCCACTGTTGAATAATGTCTGGCCATATCAATGCGGACTCTCCCACTTCCAAGACCAGCCAAGCTGGCGATCTGCATTTTCGCCCATACAATGCCTCAAAGGGCGCTATCCGGATAGCCGAGTGATAGCTATTATTATAAGCAAAACTCAATTAACGGCAAATGCTCGTCCCAATACCTCTCCAAATCTAGCACACACGCCGTAGCATATCCTCGAGCCTGTATCATGCGTTCACTCTGTCCATCCTGTCCGAGGGTGGAATGCCGTGCTCAAATTAACCTGCGTTCCTGCATCTCTCTAAAACGACCGCCAAAATCTAGCTGTACCAGCTCCCTCTCTCCGTGAAATAGACACCGGCACTTGGGCGTAATCTAACTATTTCTCCATATACAATTCGGCATAATCTATGCCGAGAAAGTAGTCTTTACCGGCAGGAAATGAGCCGATTTTGTCACTCTGTCAACTATCACCCAAATGGAATCGCGTCTATGTCCGGTACGGCAATCCTGCCAAACCATGCTTACCGCTTCCCATTTCCAGAGAGGCACAATTTCTATGTCCCGAGTTAACCCGCCCGGCTTCGGTGTTCCGCTTTCACCAAGGCGTTAGGACACCGGCAAATTCGCAATTTCTCTTTCATACCTGGCCACCAGTAGTTTTCCTTAATATCATGGTACATTTTCGCTGCTCCAGATGAAGAGAATAGCGGGCGTAATGTACCTCATTCATAACTGGCCGACGAGCCCCTGAATATCTCGGGAACACAGAAGCGACCTTTACATCGCAACACTTCATCCTCGCTATCTCAAAATCCGCGCTTTCCCCCGCTGAATTATGTCCTGGCCGGATCAAAGTCAGATCCCTTACATACGTTCTTTTACTTCCACAACTAATGATGACACGGCGGTGTTCTGAATTACCGCTCTGTTATCCTCTATTTCTGCTACACGAACAGCTAGGCTGGCTAATTGATGTATCTCTCTGACCAACTCCCGCTGCTCGGGCTTCAAATACGCCAAACTTCCCATGGATTTACGGCTAAGAGCATCCGCTACTACGTTGACTTTTCCTGATGATACGTAATGTCCACGTCATACTCTTTTAATAACTCCAACCAGTGACGCTGTCGCAGACTCAACTTTCTTGGGGTGAAGATATACTGTAGGCTCTTATGATCTGTGAAAATATCCACATGGATGCCATACAAGTAGTGTCTCCATATTTTTAAGGCGTGGATCATCAAGCGGCTAACTCCATGTCAGGGGTAGGGTAGTTCTTTTCGTGTTTCCTTAGCTTCTGAGGCATACGCCACACTACCTACCGTGCTGCATCAACACACGACCCAACCTAACGCCTGATGCACGTAATACATCAATAACCTTCGTACCTTCCGGCAATGCTAACCCGAGCGGAGGTTAATCTGTCTTTTAGTTCTTGGAAGCTCTGCTCACATGCCTCTGTCCACTGGAAATTTACTGCTTTCTGCGTCACCTTAGTCAGAGGTGCCATAGTAGAGAACCCTTCAACAAATCGACCGCAAGCCTCACACGACTAAACAACTAAACAACTAAACAAACCCTTCAATAAATACTAAAACAACTAAACAAAACGCACGGCCTCAATAATGACCGGCATAATTCAACTATAGGAGATGTATATATACGATCCGCAAGCCTCTATGAGTATTGATAAATGGTCGGGACTGTGGCCCCGGCCTACCCATACTATACAACAAAGAAAATGAACTACACCTCAATATCAAGCTCCGGATGACAGGATTTGATGACTCATGAGCCGGGGCTGGAATCACGAGGATCGACTCCTCGTCTATGAGTACCTGCAGGGTAATGCAGCGCCCAACGGACGTCAGTATCACCGGTACCGAGTATACAAAGCAACTAAACATATCTCGAATATAAACAACATAACTAGCAACTCTAAATAACAGGAAATAACTCAATCTGTAAGAACCGATATAAGCTGAATCAGAATTTCCTGTACTGTGATAGGGTAGGAGCATACCTGTCGACGTTGCGACTCCATTGCCTATTATCTAATATGTAACATACAAATACATATATATATATAGCAAGCAAGAACCAATACCAACGCCCATAAGCCTGATGGTGCCAATCAATCAACAATCTATATACCCCAACAGGGTCAAACCAACCAAAAATAAGTCACTCCACTCGCCTAGTAACTACGAGCACCTCCGCCGCCCCTGGTCTTCGGCTCGGGCTATGGCGTCCGGATATAAACACTGTGTCTCGAGTCCGCAGGACTCGTACTGTATCTCACCGAATTGTATCTGAAATCTGTTCCTCAGGCGCATGCGCACAATAGGGTAACTGTACCGTAATGCTGATCAGCTCCGATATGGGGAAAGCTTCATCCCATCTTCGGGGTCCTACGCATGGCATGCCACTCCTTGGGGGTGATTTATACCTACCCGCTCAGTGGCAAACAGCTTTCACAACCTGTGGCGGCGAGGACGCTCAAAAGGTGCCCTCACGACACAATCAAGTCTCAACAATCAATAATCACATATATAGCAAGCATGTTTAAACTGAAAAATACTATCTGGATTTTGATATCTTTCTGTGTTATACTACTACCGCTTATACTGAATCGGGATCTTATCTCGACTGCATGGCTAATATGTAGCCAAGATACTATTTGACCGTATGGCTATACTGTAAAGCAAGATATCATCTTACCGTATATTGCTATATCAGAGCCAAGATATCATATGTCTTTCTGATTTACTTTACTAACTTTTTATTCTGAATATATGTCATATTATTCTAAAACATGCTTGCTAAACACATACTCGGGCTATACCGGAAGCCCGAAATGATAACTCGCCATTTCGCGGGGCCGCTTTACTAACTTTCGGACTGAATACGATATAACAACGAAAAACAGGTTTACTGAACTTGCACGAAACTGAATATTCAACTCCGGAATTCTATTACGGAGTTTACTGTATTATGCTAGGCTAAAGTTACTAACTTGCCGAAGAAACTGGCTTACATACCTTAACCTCGGGTTATCCGACTAACGGACGAAGCTCGGTCAGTACTCCAGCTATTTCTCCCAACTGCATTCACATATATGTCAACTAGAATCCACTACACCAATATTCTAAAGAATACGTCACTTTCGATATATTTATAGCCCAAACTTTGGCTTATCGAAAGACGGTCTAAAACTTGCTATTTCTCAAAGTCTAGAAGGGAGAAATAATTACTTTAAGGCTAGGAGTATATTGACACTAATTTTGAGCAATTCCACTTACCTTAGCTCGGTAGCACGATGATTTGTCGGCCGAATTTCGCGAAACTAAACCGCAGGAATGCTTCCGCCAGCTTAATACCTCTAGACTGAGGTTAATTTGAATTTGGACCCGCTTGGCGGCGTAATCGAGCGATAATTATCACAACCTTATGAACCCTGTGTTTTTCATGACCTTACTGGAAATTATTTGATGAAAATGAATTAAAATGAAGTTGGAGGCTTTATATACTTGTGCCATTTGACAAAGGCCAACGTGTCGGCTGCAGCCAACGCCGAGGCTCCTCCTCGCGGACACGCGTCACTGCAGGCGCTCTGCTCCTGCTCCTTCCGCGATGGTTCGACAGGTTTCTTGTTTGGTCTTTTTCCCGGGCCTTTTCTAGCATGTATGGCTTTCACATACTCCCTTAACCAACATGCGAATAGGCCATCTATGTGTCGGAATTTTACGGGGTGTAAGGCCACCACTCATTATCTCCATTTCTCGACCCCAAATCATTAGTTACCCGCTGACCACGATCCACCCAATTAATCCGTTGTGCTGGACCATGACTCATGGGGTTTATCCATCAGGTGCACTTCCACTCACACTTCCCTTTTTATTTCCTTGGCCACAACAAACCCGAAGAGTCCCGGTGCCTAACCACAACTCGTGGTCATACCCGTGGTGACCACATAAATAAATTTTCAACTCAAGTCCAGGTACCTCACCACGAGTCACCTCACAACTGTGGTCTTCCCCATGGGCCATAGGAATGACTTATTCTGTGACCTAGTGTAGAATTTTCATTTTTCTCCATTTCAACTTTCGAGTATGATCTATAGGCTTTTTAGGTATAACACCTCCACATCGAATGAATGCTAGAAGGAATGGCAATGAAATGGCCCTGAGAACGGAAATAGAGATTAACATCAGCAAGCCCTACCAGCACCAGTAGATCTTACGCCTGAGCAGGTCACTCATGTGGAGTTTAGAGGGCATTTCGATATTGGCACAGTGATGACCATCAAAGCCACCGCCGGGCAAGGGCCCATGTTCCTTAGGATGGGAATGCAACAGTAGCTAGAGTTCGAGACTTTCTCTGGATAAACCCACTGGATTTTCTACGGTCGAAGGTGGTGAGGACCCGCATGAGTTGACAGTGAGGTGCAAGATCGATTATAGGGTGACCGGAGGAGAGTGCGGACCTAGCCTCCCATCAACTGAAGGGGGTTGCTTACATATGATACTGCTAGTGGAAGGATGGTAGGGTAGTGGGAGTAGTTCTCGTGAGTTGGGAAGAGTTTATTTCTACCTTCATGGATAGGTTCTTCCCTAGGGAGTTGAGAGAGGCGGGCGGAGGAAGTTCATCAATTGAAGAAACACCACAAGACTGCCCAAGAGTATACTTTAGAGTTTACCCGGTTTTCCACGTATGTGTCGGAGATGGCTGGCGGATCAAAGGGCTCAGGATGAGAAAATTTGTGAATGAAATATCGACTTGCTGGTCAAGGAGTGCAGGACCGTTGCTTGGGCAAGCCGAATAGTGATCTAGACTTCTCACAATTGGTCATATATGCCTAGTAGATAGAAGTGGGATTAGATGAAGGAGAAGGAGAGTGAGACTAAGAGGGCTAAACAGGAGTTATGGACGCTCTAGTAGAGATCCGTGCAGGACATGGCCACCAGTCCCACTAGAGATCATCATCCTAACGCCATTATCAACCAATGTTCCGTCTAGATCTAGGCGTGATAAGCAGGGTAGAGCATCAGGTTCTAGAGGTCAACGAAGCATGTCAAGAGAGCCCTACATTCCGCTTGTGGCAGGTATTTATAGGAGGCACATACGGGGAGTGCTTAGCAAGTTCAAGAGCGTGTTACGGTGGAAAGTCGTACACCAGCTTAGAGACTGCGCCATTAGAGGTCGCAAACCTTACACCAGTTCAACAGGTCCACCAGTATGCCCACTTTACAGGCGCATCCACTAGTGCCGGTGATGGTCAACGTCAGAATATATTTTTATGCCCTCTCATCTCTGGGCTGAGCAAGAGGTCTCTCCAAATGTAGTCACTGGTATATTACAAGTATTCCATATTGATGTGTATGCATTGATAGATCCGGGGCTACCCTATCTTTTTGTGACTCCTTATGTTGCTATTAGTTTCGAGTCAGTCCCAAAATCCACCAGGAACCCTTAGTCTCGCCTCCGCCGACTCAGGCGAGTAGCTCGACGGGTGTGTAGAAATTGCCCTATCATAGTCCTTCAGAAAGCCTTGTACATCTAGTAAAGTTAGACATGGCCGATTGCGATGCTATATTCAGTATGCATTGGTTGCATGCATGTTATGCTTCGCTAATTATTGAGGAGATTGACTTTAGTATCAACCTCTTCCCTTTACGCAGCCTATATCCGCCTCTCCTTATCGGATGGCTCCAACCGAGATTAAGGAGTTGAAAAAGCAGTTGGAAAGATCTCCTCAATAAGTGTTTCATCAGGCCTATAAATCCCCGTGGGTGCTCCAAATCTCTTTATTGGGAAGAAGGATGGTTCCCTTAAAATGTGCATTGATTATCGGCAGTTGAACAGGTCACAATCTAGAATAAGCATCCTCCCAGATTGATGACTTTTTTAACCAATTTAGGTTTTAAGTGCTTCTCAAAGATAGGAACTTAGATCCGGCTATCACCAAATTTCAGTTAGGGTGAGTGACATTTTTGAAGACAAATTTTCAGAATCGATATTATAATTTGAGTTCGTAGTTATGTCTTTTTGACTAATGAATACTCCTTTGCCATCTTTAATGGACTTGATGAACAGGGTTTTCAATTAGTATTTGGATATGTTTATGATTTTCCTCATAGATGATATTCTTTATATACTCTTGAGCAAGGAGGAGCATGTCACTTCATTTTGAGTATTGTGCTATAGATTCTCAAGGACTATAGTTGGTTCGCTAAATTCATCCAAAGGTGAGTTTTGCTTGAACTTATAACATTTTTGGCCATGTGGTGTCTAATAAGGGTGTGCAGGTGGACTCTCAAAAGATAGAGGTGGTGAAGAATTGGCTTAGGACTAAGTTAGTCCCTTCGATATCAGGAGCTTCTAGGTTTAGCTGGCTGCTACAGGAGGTTTGTTGGAAGGATTTTGTCCATTACAACGCTATTGACTAAGTTGACCTAGAAGAAAGTCAAATTTCAGTGGTTGGATGCCAGAGAAGAGTTTTCAAGAGCTAAAGACTCGACTCACTACAACCGCAGCATTTTTACTAAAGGGCACAGATGGTTTCATTGTGTATGGTGACACCTCTAGGGTTGGTATTGGTTGTGTGTTGATGCAACATGGTAAGGTAATTATGTATGTCTCGACGCAGCATAAGACTCATGAGAAGAATTACCCGACGTATGATCTTGAGTTGGCAATGCTGGTGTTTGCATCAAGATTCGAGATACTACTTGTATGGGGTTCATGTGGATGTGTTCACAAATCAAAAGAGCCTTCAGTATGTGTTCACTCAGATGGACCTGAACATATGACAAAGGAGGTGGCTAGAGCTTCTCAATGATTATGACATGAGTGTCCTTTATTATCCGGGCAAGGCAAATGTAGGCCGATACTCTTAGTAGGCTATCCATGGAGTGTGTGGAGGAAGGAAGGAGTTGGTGAAGGATGTGCATTGGCTTGCTTTTTTAGGGGTTCACCTTGCTGACTCGACATATGGTGGTGTCATTTTTCAGAATAGGTCAAATCTTCATTCGTGACCAAGGTCAAGCCTAGCCAAGACAAGGATCCTATCTTGGTAAAGCTGAAGGAAGCTGTCCAAAATTAGAAGGTGGAGGCCTTCTCCGAAGGGGGAGATAGTGTACTTCGTTATCAAGGTCGTTTATTTGTTTTGGTGTTGGTGACTTAGAGAGCGGATGTTGGAAAAGGCTTATGGCTCTGGTATTCTATCCACATGTGTGCCACCAAGATGTACCGTGACCTACGGAAGTATATTGGTGGGAATGACATGAAGAAGGACATAGAGGTGTTTGTGGCTAAGTGTTCAAATTGTCAAGTAAAAGTTGAGCATCAGAGACCTGGAGGTGCTCCAAGCATTAATATCCCTACTTGGAAATAGGAAGATATCAATATGGACTTCATCACAGGGTTGCCTCATACACGGAGACAGTGTGACTCTATATAGGTGGTTGTAGACATATTGACCAAAACAACTCATTTCTTACCGGTCAAAACTACTGCTTCAGCTGAGGACTATGCTAGATTATAATTTGGGAGTTAGTTTGGTTGCATGGAGTTCCATTTTTACATCATCTTAGGCATAGATAGTCAGTTTATCTCATTGTTTAGGAGATCATTTCAGGAGGGCCTTAGTACTCAGGTGAAGCTTAGCACAGATTTTTACCTGCAGATAGATGGTTAGGCCGAGTGGACCATGCGTACTCTTGAGGACATCTTGAGAGAGTGTGTGATTGACTTCAAGGATAGTTAGGATGATCATTTCCTTCTCATTGAGTTTTCTTACAATAACAGTTACCACTCCAGCATTCAGATGACTCCATAGATGTAGATCATCTATTGGATGGTTCGAGGAAGGTGAGGCTATATTAATAAGGCAAGATTCAGTTTATGAGGCCATGGAAAAATTCCAGCTTATTAGGGAGAGGCTGAAAATAGCTCAGAGTCGTTAGAAGTCTTATGTGGATGTTAGACGGAGTGGACTAAGTTTGAAGTTGGTGATTGGATGTTTTTGAAGGTGTCTCCCATGAAGAAAGTGATGAGTTTCGTAAAGAAAGTGAAACTTAGTCCTCGATATGTTAGTCCATATAGGGATCTTGAGGTGAGTTAGCAAAGGTTTATGAGTTGGAGCTACCAGCGGAGTTAGCTTTGATACATCCAGTTTTTCAAGTATCTCTATTGAAAAAGTGCATTCGCGACTCGGCCTTGGTTGTTTCGATGGAGAACATAGGTGCGAAGGATATCTCTTACCTATGAGGAGGTTCCAATTGAGATACTTGATCTTCTGTGCAAGGAAGTAGCTTCAGTGAAGGTTCTATGGAGGAATCAACTTGTTGAGGGAGCTATGTGGGAAGCCGAAGCAGATATGATGGCTTAGATACCTGCATCTTTTGCCTTCCGATTTAGTTCCAAAGATAAAGTATCGCTTCATCCTCGCATTTTATTCGGGCCTATGTTTCCCGATTCCCTTTTATGTTTTGTATACGTATATTTCACGAATTCAGATCAGTCATGTATCTCAGTCTGGAGTTAGTCGCTCCATCAGTTTTTAGCTTTAGTTGTTCAGTATTTGGGATTAGAGTTCTTTCCCAGCTTTTCATCATGTTTAACACACATTCGAGGACGACTTTCCCAAGAGGAGATATTGTAATACCCCAATAATCCCTAAGGACCAGATTCTGCAAAAGAAATCTGGTCAACAGAAAAAGTTAAAAAAATTCCTCAAAACTACTCATTGTACGAGTCATTGGAAGCAGTAACGGATCATAGATCTAAGTCGTGGTAAAATTTTTAGTCGATTGTGTCTAGGCACCAATGCGCCATGGAATGACTCGTGGGTCACTATAACGGTCGTGGGTTCTAGTTGTTGTTTGGTTTGTGTTGTCAGAGTGGATGGTATGAGTTGTGGTACAACCTGTAGGGAACAATGAGCTGTTGTTAGTACTCATGAGAAGGTGAAGTTACAATGGACAGTCCAATGACTATTGTGATGACTAATAACTCGTGGTTGGTACCCATTGGGGAAATTCAAGAAGCTAAGTATATAAGGTCACAGATAACGAGAGGAAAAAATGGTCATTTTTGGGTTGTAACGACTCGTCCTATCAAACTATTGCTTGAGGATTAGAGATTGGGGGAAACGTGGAAGGGTGTAACGATTCATGGTACTGAAGAATGACTTGTTGTATGAGTCATGGCACTTGCGTATGATTTTTCCGTGAAATCAGTAAGAGTATTTTCATAATTTCTAAGTTCCTAGCTCATAAAATACATCGTTTTAAGCCATGAAAGGAGTGTTTTAAGAGGCTTTAGCCTATCTCAAAGTCATTAGGCTTTCCCATGCATGTAAAGGTTTGAATTCTCTTGGAAGATCAAATCTAGAAGTCCCTAAATTCATCCCAATTCCTTTGGGCTTTAAAAGACAAGTTCAGAATCAATTTATCTAGGTATGTAAGGCTATGAATGAGAGTATTCTTTCACTCTCATGACCAAAATTTTTCCTCAAGTTCATGAATCATGCTCTAATTCAAGTTATGATCATACACGTTTTCAACCCAATTTCAGGAAATTCTCTATGATATGTCTATGGGACAATTACCCTCATGTTCCAAATCATATTTTGAAATTTATGGGTAGATTTTCTATGTAATTTGATTAATTCATGATGTCAAGTTTTTGAAAATTTAGCCCTATTATGAAAGTTTCATGAAAACCCTAGTTTATGATTCATGTTTTCAAGTATGATCAGATATCTTGCATGAAAGAATGTTTATGCATTACCCATGTATGAATTCATGATTTTGACTTATGAAGTATACTTCAAGTATGCATAATTTTTTAAGATTTAGGAAAGCCCACAAAAGTTAAGTATGTTTTCATGAATTAGTTCATATTTATAAGATCATTTTACCATATGGTTTGGAGTCAATACTCCTATTCAGCTTATGGTATATGTTTGGATCCACGACTCCCAATGTTCAGGATTTCTGACTATGCATGTAATTATGGGATTTTAGATTTTTTGAAGAACAATGGGAGCACTATGCATGTTTTTGGGAGTAGTGTCTAGCACCGAGCAGATCAAATTCAGGTAAACCCCAGTTCTCTTGTGGAACTACGCCAATATAGGTATATTTATACAGTGGTACATCCCTTTAAGAGTTTTCCCTTGCCGGAGGGCCTTCAACTTGAAATCGATATCATGGCAGCATCCTTAGCCCGGTCTAAGCTTTGGACGCTTTGCCCACTTGAGTGTGATAGTTGGGGCATCATATGATCTATCATAATGGTAAGCAGAAGAGTCCCCATTGTTCCTCATGATTTCAGTTATTCATGTTCATGACTTATGGTAATGTGTTTTATAACAAGTTTGACCCAATGTTCAATTTATAAGCTTGTACTTATGATTTCGCCATGACAAGTCATATGATTTCTATATTTAGCTTTGAGTTTTCCTATTCAAATATGATATTCAGCTTGTTATTAAACATGTTTCAAATTCAGATTTCAGCATGCAGCCTTACTCTCATGATCTTATGATATATGCTTATATGCATGATTTCAACTAACAGTTAATTTACATGTTTTACTTACCTTGCACACTCACTATGTTCCAAGTACTGACCACATACACTATGCTGTATCATTTCATGATACAGTCTCGAGTGGGATCTAACTTAGTTCCACCTTAGTTCAACTTCCCCTCGGCCCAAATTTCAGTTCCTGTTGTTGGTGAGTCCTCATCTTCTGAGGACATTCAACTTAGTATTTGATTATGTTATTTCAGTTTTCAGACTTTAACAAGCTAGTTGGGGTTGTTGTCCCATCAGCTCATTCGATGTTTTTAGAGGTTATCGACATTATGTAGACTTTCACCATGAAAGTGTTGGCTCCATTTATGATTGTTATGTTATTCATACTTTGTTTATTAATGTTTAGATTATCTGTTTTTGTTTTGATATATTCTCTTTAACTCCTATGTTCATGCCATGGGTCGACTTAGAGCTTTCGTGGTTCTAGGTCCCATATCTCGATTCGACCTATGTTCGGGTCGTGAAAAATTTCATCATAGCAAAAGGTTTAGAGTGTCCTAGGGTGTCTAAAAGCCGCATTAAGTAGAGTCTTTTTCATGGGTGTAAAGAGGCCACATTTATGAAGAAGAGGCTATGAGACATTTCAGGTACTTCCATCTTTCTTGATGTATATCGTGCGATTATCTCACTATCCCTCTAACTCGTGCTATATACGTTTGTAGAAATATGCCTCCACACCGAATGAATGGTAGAAGGAATGACAATGGAAATGGCCTTGACAATGATAATGGAGATGAGTATCAGCAAAGCCTCGATAGCATTAGCGTATCCTATGCCGAGCAAGTCACCCATGCTGAGTTTAGAGAGGTTTTCTAGATGTTGGCACAGATGATGATCACAAAGTCAATCAATGGGCAGTGGCCCATGTTCCTTAGGGTGGGAACACGACAGCGACTAGAGTTCGATACCTTCTTCGAATGAACCTGTTGGTGTTTTTGGGGTCAAAGGTAAGTGAGGATCTGCATGAGTTTATTGAGGAGGTATAGAAGATCACCCAAATTATGGGGGTATTCAGGAAGTAGAGTGCGGACCTAGCCTCTTATCAGCTAAAGGTGGTTGCTACATATGGTACCTCTTAGTGGAATGATAGGAAGTGGAGCAGTTCCGTGAATTGGGATGAGTTTATGACTGCGTTGTTGGATAGGTTCTTCCCTAGAGTTGAGGGGCGTAAGGCGCAATATTCACAACTTAAAGCAATACCACAAGATTGTCCATGAGTATGCTTTAAAGTTTACCCAAATTTGTCCAAGTATGCATAGGAGATGGTTGCGGATTAGAGGGCCTGTATGAACAACGAATTCTAATATTAGACTCGCTGGTCAAGGAGTGCAAGACCGCTAGTGAACAGTGATCTAGACTTCTACCGATTGGTCATATACACCCAGTAGATATAGGTAGATCAAATAAAGGAGAAATAGAGAGAGAGGCCAAGAGGGCCAGAACAGGAGTTATGGACATGTAATACCCTGAAAACCCTAAGATCGTGACCTAGGAATTGAAATAAAGAAAACAGGGATTTTCTCGCACTAGGTCATGGTGGAAGTTGGGCCGTCCAAAGGACCCGTTTGGTGCGCCACGAGTCATTCAAGACTTGTGGGGAGAAGGTTGGACATGGTTGAGATTTTGAGTTTTGATGTGGCCATAAGTCACAGACAACACCACGATTCATTGAGTGGTCCATGGTCAAGATTGATTGAAGGTTGAATGTTTTCGATAGTATCCCTAATGGATTGTCACCACGAAGCCGTAGGGGTACACCACGAGCTGTGGTATCCCTCGTGGTGAACAGTGTTGAGAATTTCTAGTGCAGGCTACGAGAGGAGGACTATGAGTCGTGGCTCCAGGGACATCGAGTCATCCAGTCCCTCATCGGGACTAGCAGTGTGTTTTTCCCAATGAATTTTTAAGGTTTTTCCTTAATTCTTAAGTTCCTAAGGACTAAACTATGCTGTTTTAAGCTCGAATAGTGTGATTAAAAGAGGGGTAAGTTCATTCTACGCCTATTCACTTCATGCATGCAAGTCTAGAAGTCTTATGCGATCAAGTCTAAATTCCTGCCTCCCCAAATTGGCAATCAAGGGAGTCGTGATCAGATTTATATAGGTATGTAAGGCTATGAATGGGTTCTACACCTATGCCCGATCCCTCTTCAATTCATGAAATTCTAGTTGATGAATCTATGGGGTTTTAACCCAATATGTGAATTCTCTAAGTTTCAATCATGGGTATGATCTAAGCATGCTTCTAATGTTGAATTATAATGAATAGGCATATTTTTAAATGTTTTTAATTATAAATTATATTTTCAAGTTTTATAGATTATGATGCCTATCCACATGAAAGTTCAAGGAAAGTGAGATCTAGAATATATGTATTGAAGCATAATGAGATGTATATGAAGAAGACATGATTTCGAATTACCCATGTCTATGTTCATGTTTTTGAATGATCAAATCTATGTCAAGCATGTTGAAGTATTGGGCAAGCCCATATGATCAAATATGTTTCATGATTTATCTAAATTTCATGTTATTAGCTTACCACATGGATTTTGGAGTCTAGACTACCACTATTTTCAGCTTGTGGTATGGTTTGAGCCCAAGGCTCCTCATGTTATACTTTACATTTATGCATGTATTTTATGAGTCACTGGAATTAGATGATGGTTCAGCCTCGTTGAAAATGATGGAGAGCATATGCATATTTTTGGAGTAGTGTTTAGTACCGAGTAGGCTAATGGTTAGTCAACCTAATGTCCCAGAACAACGCGCCAACGTAGGTATGTTCAGATTATTTGCTTTGTGAGCTTCCCTACCCTAAGGGGCCTTCAATCTCGATATCAATATCAAGCCCTGGAAAAGCTTTTGGACAAACTCCGCTCACTTGAGTGTGATACTCGGGACTATATAAGCTCTATCGTGGTAATGTCGATTATATGACGAGTCTCCCATTGTTCCTCATGATTTCGGCTTATGCATGTTCATCACCATGATATTATGTTTTCAATAGGTTTGACCTAATGTTTAGTTCTTACTTATGAATACTGCTTCCGCTTTTTTGGTCATTCAATCGCTATGATATACAGTTATGTTCAGATTGGCGATTTTAGAAAATTACATGCAAGGCCTACTCTTAGAATATTATCTCTGATTGTGTTTTACGATATGCATGATTTATGATATTACTTTCAACGGTTTTACTTACTCTTGCATACTCGATACATTCCACATTGACCGCATATTCTATTTTATATTGTTTTATGATGTGCTTGGATGTTCAGGCTCAGTCCCGCCATTAGCCGTACTCTCAAAGATCAGTATTCCCCTATGTTAGTTGGTGTCCCATATTTCGAGGGCCCTTCTTTCGGGCCGTATTTGTATTTACAGTTTCAGACTATAGTGAGTTATTGGGGTCTTATCCCATCAACTTGTCCATATTAGAGGCTTCATGGAATGTAATCATCTCTTGACTTGAGTTATGTATTCCGATGTTATGAGATTATCTGACTTCCGTTATGTTAATTATATTGATCTTCCGCTTTATTATGATTGAGTTAGATGTCATTTCCATGCCATGGGTCGAGTTGGAGCCTTCTTGGGGTTCTTTGTCCCATGTCTCGATTTGGGCCTATGTTCGGTTGTGACACCTGTAGTATCGTAGCATTAGGTTTTGAAGGTCCTAGGGTGTTGAATGCCGCGTTAAGTAGTCTTTTTTTCATGGGTGTGAAGCGTGCATACTTATGATGAAGAGTCTATGAGACATTTTAGAAATATTCCCTTTTTTCATGATCTATGTCATGCGGTGAAACGTTTATCCTTCTAACTCATGCTATACGCGTTGCAGAATCATGCCTCTTGCCGAAAGTTAACAAAAGTAGAATGGCAGTGGGGATGGGCATCAGCAGGATCCACTAGCCCATGGAGCACGTGACTGAGCAGGTTGCCCATGCAGAGTTTAGGGCAGCCATACGATGCTAGCTCAGTCCTTGACCGCCTAGGCCAATCAACAAAGTGTAGGGCATGTCCTCAAAACGGGAATGTGGCGGCGGCATGAGTCGAGATTTTTTAAGGATGAACTTTTGGAGTTTCTTGGATCAAAGGTGACGAGGATCCGTAAGGAGTTTACCAATGAGGTTCTGAAGATCACCCAGATCATGGGGGTGACTGTGAGGAGTGCATGCATCTAGCCTCATATGTTGAAAGGGTTTGCGCACATCCGGTTCAAGAAATGGAAGGATAACAGGAGTTGGAGCAGGCCTGATTGGTTGCGATGAGTTTCATGCCGCATTTTTGGATCGGTTCTTCCCTCTGAGATGAGGGAGATTAAAGCAGCTGAGTATGAACCTAGAGAAAGGAAAAAATGACAGTTCAGGAGTATGCCTTGTAGTTCACTCGTCTACCCAAGTATGCACCCGAGATGGTTGAAGATCGTAGAGCCCGAGTGAGCGGTTCGTGCATGGGGTAGCATACTACTTAGTCAAGGATTGCTGGAACGTACCTCCATCAGGACATTGACTTTGCTCGGATAGTTCTATATGCTGAGCAGATAAAGGCAAAGCATGTGCAAGTAAGCGGGAGAGGGAGGCTAAGATGGCCCGAACTAATAACTTCGTATTATCCCAACAGAGACCTCGTAGAAACCATCAGCAGTACCACCAGAGATCTTTAGCCCTAGTGCCTTCGACTATGAGTGTTGATGAAGGGCGTATTCACGCATTTCATGGACATATTTCACCTGTACTTTACTATGTTTTGAAGAACAAATTATATGTGTTTGCATGTGTTTATGTTGTATATTTATGAAAACTACAACACATGTGATTAGATGTTTTCAGGGCTAAAAGTGATGAATTTTGGTGTGATTTAGAATGTTTGGATTGAAGTTGAAGAAGAAGGATTGATTTAATCACGATTGAAGGAAAAAAATAACGCATTGGCACATTGACGCTACAAGCCGCGTGAGGAACATCCCATCAACGCACCGCTGGCGCTAGGCGCTAGCCATCAGTGCCAGCAGTGTGCTGCGATGCGGAAGGAGAGTAGGCACGATGACATGCGTGAGGTAGCCTTCACTCGGCGCTGCAGCATGCGCGATGGTCACTATTCCAAAGACAACAACAAAGGAGGCGCGCTGCTTTGCTGCGCAATTGCAGGGCGGCACCAAGGGGTTTCCAATGACAAAAATGTGCCTCCTACTTCAACTATGAAAAGGAACTTCAAGTCCCAAGTAAAATTCATCAAGGAACAAGGAAAACCTAAATCTACTACTATAAATACCCTTTTATTTTCATGTAGTAGCCAAGTTTGGAAGTTGAAAGTCTTCAAGTAATCAAATTTTAAGTTTGAAAGTATTCAAGTAATCAAGTTTCAAGTTTGAAGTATAATTAGAAGCCATGTTTTAGATAAGTCTTGGGCTTAAAAGTTTTGCGACATACTTTGAGATGATTTTTGAGTTGTTCTTCTTTATTGTTGCATTAATCAAGCGGAGTTTCTTCCTATCAATGTTGTAAGTCATAATTTTTTTGCCTTTGTCTATGAATGCTATGAATTTACTTATAAATCATGATAGGTTAAAACCACCACAACTAGGTTGTGGGAACCATGACAAATTAACACACATAGGTAAAATACTTAGTGATTCTTGAACAGAGTTTATGCATGTATTGTTTGCTTCGTTTTAATTGATTTTTAACAGTTGAAAACGTTTGAACTTGCCTTATTCTTACTTACCGGACCAAGGAGGTAGTGAATGGGAAAAAGGATTAACAAAGGAGATTTGAGGCTATCGACTCTCATCTAATAGATTGAACTTATCCGGGGATAGCTAATCCGATATCAACTGTAAGAGTTAATCAAGAATACACCAGACGGACCAAGTTGTGTGGTGAAATCATCTCGATAGGGGACCAACCATTTAGGTGAACCTAACTTACCAATATTGTTTGCTAAGCACCGGAATAGATCACTAGTATAAAATGCCTCGTGGTTATGAAGTCATGGGGAACACTTACCCTAGTTAGTTGCATTAATTTGGAAACAACAAATAATTTCTCAACATTGTTATTTATTACTTTTACAAATTTCCCCCCTCTTATGAAATAATTAACTAAAAATCTTAAGCACTAGCGTTCTTCTATAACCTTTCGTATTCCCTGTGGGATCGACCCCAAACTCTAGTTTTGTTCTTTATTGAAAACGTCCGCTTCATACTTTCGAAGGGAGGTGTGGTTTGAGCATTATCAAAAGTGTCACCGTGCCGAGGAATATGGTTTAGGATTAGATTAATTTTTGTGTTTAACTTTAAGTCTTTTTTTTTCTATTTTTGTTGTTTTTTTCTATTTTCCGACGTGTCACAGGTTAGCGTGGTAAAACAAGTACCCAAGATGTGACCACGGTCTCTACAGGTATCTTGATGAAGTCTGAGTAATCAAGATACAAATGTCGTGCTGCGACATTAAATCAAGCGCTACTTGGGAGGCAACCCAAGATAATTTTTTTGTTTTGATGTGTTTGTTCAAGTGTGCAGGTGATAGGTCAGAATTTTCAATAAAGATTGAACTTAAATAGTGAAAAAAAGCGGAGCCTCTTTTGATGATGATGTTGCCACGGAGGACGAGATGGAAAGAGTAGACTCGGACATAGAGTCTAGTGATGATGAGGAAGACTTCTGAAATGGGGGAAAAGCTGCACTTGCCCACAGACAAATGAAGAGTAGAGGCCTCAGGAGTTCTTCTTTCACTCTATTACTTTATGCTTGTTTGTTTTAACACTAGGTACGGTGTAACCAATTAAGTGTGGGGTGTGAGAAGTGAACTTCATATTACCATGCATTCATTATTTGCTAAATTTTACATATGGTAAGCCTAGTTTTTGGGATTATTATCTATCTTGCATTCTTGTATGTGTAGTAGTTTATTTATTTTATACTGGGCTTCTCCGATTTTTGTTTTCGGTGCTGTGGATAGTCCCTTGTGAACCAACTAAAGAGTCTAGATTTTACTTTATTTATTTATTTTAGTCATTGATTGCATGACTTTTCCCGATGATGGATGGATGACTCACCGGCCTTAAGGTAACTTAGTCATTAGGAAGAACAAGAACTTGGATCCTACGAATGCTAGGTGCTTCACTTTAGGTATCATTGAGACTTTATTAAATTTACTCAAAATGCATGAAAAAGGTAAAACACATAGTCTTTTGGGAACTTGACTCTACTTGAAAATGGGCTTAATTATGTTATGCATGCAATATGAATATATGTGTTTATGTGATCTTGATTTCCGTTGTTAAACCATTTTGTGCCATTGTGTGAGTAAGGAATTTTTTATACACTCCATGCTTGTAAATTGACGTCTAGAACTTGCCCGGTGTGTGTGCAAAGCGAAATATGAATGATGGATTTAGGAGGTGATATAGGTGTTTCTTTGATAGTTCTATTTTTATCCTATTTTACCTACCTTGATTGTATTATCCTAGTTAACCATGTTGAGCCTTAGCCTATTCTTTTGATAGCCATATTATAAGCTTGAATATTTTTTTTGTTTTTTTAATTTTCAATTTTCAATTCATACTTTATTTTGAATCTTAGAGCACTTTAATTAAATTCTTTGTAGGAAAGGAGCATAATTGGAAAAGTGAAGGGAAAAGCTAAAAGTGTGGTGAATTGGAAGAAAAGAAAAGGTGAAATTTTTCTAAACAAGGAGGGTGATTCTTTATGGGAAACAAAAAGAAGAAAGAGCTTCGAAAAATTGAAGATGAAAATCATGATTTACCGATTAACCATACCATTTGTTTATAATGAAACTTGTTTTGGCCCTGGTCCTTCCTTGATATTATGAACTCCGACATAAGAAAATGCTTAAGTTGAGGTGGCTAGAGTAGGGTGCGTAAAGGTGGAAACTGGGAGGAAAGGAAAAGAAAAGAGAAAAAAAATGTATGTGAATAAGCTCAATGATGAAAAGAAAAATTTCCACTAGTCACATAAGTTGAAAAATTGAAAAATAAAAGGAGGTATAAGGAGAAAATTTGGAAATTGAAGAATATGCTTAAAAATCAAAGTATTGTGAAGTATTAAAGTTCTTAGGGAAATTAGTCACTATCTTAGCCAAATAGTTCCTATCCGTCCCTTAGCCTACATTATAACCAAATTTAAGTCCTAATTGATCCTTGATTCAAAATTATATATTAGCAGAGTATTACACTAAGGGAAAGCCTATGAGTCATTTTTTGCATATATGTTGAGTCCTTTGGAGAGTGAGCGGAAATTCTTTTTATTTATTCCTAAGTTTATATTGACTTATATCTTGTGTGTGAGAAAAGGAATCTCTCCAAATTGTGAGGGGCACAATGGTAAGACTTTGATAAATCTTGATTGTTAAATTAAATGTAATTCATGTTGGCCTGAAATATGTCTTGATGAGTTAGTTTTCAAAAGCTAAGTGATTTCGAACTTAAACATTTTAATGTTGATCCTATATGCATGCGAATGAATTATTTTGAGCTTCATTGATTTGTCTCCTGATCCTAAGTGGTAAGTAGACCTATTCTGTAGGATGAATTTTGTGCTTAATTGTTAGAAGGAAGTAGTAGATTGTTCGAGAATGAATAATGATTTAAGTGTGGATGTTGATAATGGGCGTACTCACGCACTTCATTGTCATATTCCGCCCGTACTTTACTATGTTTTGAATAACAAATTTAGATGTTTGGAATGAAGTTGAAGAAGAAGGATTGATTTAATCATGATTGAAGGACAAAAATAACGCATTAGCACATTGACGCTACAAGCTGCATGAGTCAACAACCCATCAATGCACCGCGTGCGCGAGGCGCCAGCAATCAGTGTAACAGCATGCGATGCGGCGGTGAGTGTAGGCACGATGGCATGCGCGAGGCAGCCTTCACCCGGCACTACAGCATGCGCGACGTGGCACTATTCTAGCGCCATAGCAGGCGTGAGCGGGTTGCTTTAAGGCAAGCAATTGCAGGGAGGCGCACCAAGGGGTTTCCAATGGACAAAATGTGCTCTACTTCAACTATGAAAAGGAACTTCAAGCTTCCAAGTCAAATTCATCAAGGAACAATGAAAATATAAATCTACTACTATAAATAACCCTTTATTTTCATGTAATAGCCAAGTTTGGAAGTTGAAAGCCTTCAAGTAATCAATTTTTAAGTTTGAAAGTCTTTAGGTAATCAAGTTTCAAGTTTGAAGTAGAATTAGAAGACAAGTTTTAGACAAGTCTTGGGCTTAGAATTTTCGCGACATACTTTGAGACGATTTTTCAGTTGTTCATATTTATTATTGCATTAATTCAAGGAATTTTCCTATCAATGTTGTAAGTATTAATTTTTGCTTTTGTCTATGAATTTATGAATTTACTTCTATAAACATGATAGGATAAAACCACCACAACTAGGGCTGTGGGAACCATGAAAATTAACACACATAGGTAAAAATACTTAGTGATTCTGGAACAGAGTTTATGCATGTATTGTTTTTGTTTTAATTGATTTTTTAACGGTTTCCAAACGCTAGAACTTGTCTTATTCTTACTTACCGGACCAAGGAGGTATTGAATGGGAAAAGGGATTAACAATGAATATTTGAGGCTATCAACCCTCATCTAATATCTTGAACTTTTTCGGGGATAGCTAATCCGATATTAAGGTAAGGGTAAATCAATAATACACCGTAGACTAATTCTCAAGTTATGGGTGGGTGAAAATCATCGTGATAGGGACCAACCATTTAGGTGAACCTAATTTACCAATATTGCATGCTAAGCACCGGAATAGATCACTAGTATAAAACGCCTTGTGGTTATGAAGTCATGGAGAACACTTACCCTAGTTAGTTGCATTAATTTGGAAAGAACAAACAATTTTCAACATTGTTATTTATTACTTTTTACAAATTTCCTCTTAGGGAATAATTAACTAAAAAGCTTAAGCACCAGCGTTCTTCTATAACCTTACGTATTCCCTGTGGATCAACTCCCAACCTCTAGTTTGGTTCTCTTTATAGACAACGTCTTCTTCATACTTATGAAGGAGATGTGTGGTTTGAGTGTTATCAAGTGTGTCACCAGATCTGTGTGTGATCGAGGGGACGAGCATTAGGCTAGAGAGGTCAAGGTAGAAGACCGTGAGTCCAAAGATTCTAGAGTGTGTAGATGTGGCCGGAGAAACTGGTTATGCTTTTTTCAGGTGTGGAATGATATATGCTTAGGGAATGCCCAAAGAGCCTGATAGGGACATGGATAGGCCGAGGCCCAGCCTCCAAAGCTCAGCAGCCTCCACTCAGCACGCCTGCCAAAGCAAGGGGCATCTATTTGTGTGGGTGGTGGTCAGCCTCAAAACAGATTTTATGTCTCAGCATCTCGTCAGGAAAAGGAGGTGATCTTCGGCATAATTACGTGCCCAAGTGCTATTTTATAACTTACTTTAGTAAAGTTTGTCAATTTAATTAATTATATTCTTATGTGATTTTTAATATTTATGTGCATAAATTAACCAATGTGATTAGCCTTTATTTTGTAGGTGTAACATGCCAAGGATGAGGCTAAAAATGATATTCAAGGCATAAGGGAGAAGCATGGAAATGATAGCACTTGAAGGCAACATGGCATGCCAAAGGGAAGCTGGCTGCACTAGGTAGCGTGCCACACTATGCATGTGTTGCGCCCAACGCCATGCCACGCCAAGGATGCGTGGGCGAAAAGATTTCACAGGCGATGCCCAGCGAGATAGGCAACATTCCACTCTGCAGGCGCATTGCGCGACCAGCAACGCAGTTGGCCACCGAGCGACGCGCAGGTGCCTCGCGTAAGACCTACCGAGAAGGCACATTCCAGTGGGCATGCACGTTTTCTTGGTGTCATGGAGAAAATCAGGCGTTAGCATCCGTGACACGGTGGTAGTCCATCCACGGCCAAAAAATGCAATTTTCCCACTTTGTATAAATTAAACACTTAGCTCCTAAATTTATCACGAAATATTTCGGGAAAAACTGTAAAGGAGTGAAGAGAGAAGTGAAGAACTCTACCTAGGGTTCCTTAATTTTCATTCTCTTTTAACTATTCTTAGGCATTTACTTGAATCATGCTTTAAGTATTTTTACGAACATGAGTGGCTAAAACCCTTCTTCTAGAGCTGAGGCCATAAGATATGATTGTAAATGAAGGAATTCTTCGTTGGTTTCAGTTTTTAGTTGTTGTTTTGTCTTACATTATTTATTATTATTGTTTTTATGCTTGATCACCATAAAAACAAAACTTGTTAAGCTTAGGTAAAAGCTCGAAAGAGTAACCTTTTGGTGGGATAGAACACAAGAATGTAGGGAGAAAGTTCCTACCTACGAGCAGGGATTAGCGGTTAGGATAGAAATTATATCTAATTTTTCCTTGCTTGGTTACTAAAACGGGATGAGATAGACACCAACTTAGAATTGTCACATCACCGTCATAGAAGTAGTTGTGAAGCTGGTTAGGTTAAATGATTAGAGGTACGAATGTCCATAATTAAGGCCACAAAATCGGTAAACCACATCCATGTAGTTAAATTTTTCATGAATTAGGATGTCACATCCCCGCTCAACGATGTAGGTGTGAGACTAGTTTGTCATGTTTATAGGCTCGAAAGACCATGAACATAACATCTTAATTATGTGAGACACCACCTGAAGTTTTCATACTCGAACCATTGTGAATTGTAGCATTACGATTATTAGGCCTAACTCTAGTTGCTTCTTGTATTGTTTCTCGATTATTGTGTGATCACCCCTAGACTTAAATATAATTTTTATGAAATTTCTACAATCATCACTTGTGAAGATTAAATTTACACTTGAACTTGAATATTCACCGAAGTAGTCTAGTCCCCGTGTTCGAAATTCGGCTCTTAAAAGGGCCTCTGTATTGGGCCTTGTATGACCGTGTACGTTTGCGCATGCGCTGGAGCGCAATCAAGTTTTTTGGCGCCAAGTGTTGGGGACTGGAGAAGCTTAGTGAAATTTTTCTGTTTTTGTGTGATTTTTAATTTCCTAAGTGTTGAAAAACTTTGTCTTAGCTCATTGGTATTGGGTGTGAAAGGTTGTCCTTGCAGAGATGGCAAGGAATAGAGAGCTGGTGGAACTATTGTTGGAACCTGAATGCCAACTGCATTTGCCGAGGAGGGAAGCTCTAGTGGAGAAAGTTGAAAAGATTACTAGAGCAGTTCAAACAACATCCACCATTGGGAAATGTAGTTGTTACCTGATCAAATGGCAGCCCGACAAGTTCGCGGAAGTGGTAATCCCACTAGTGAAGAATGTGACCTCCAAAGATCTGCAAACCGGAGCCCGGAGGGAACTTTGAATTGAAGCAGAACATGGTGAAACTGTTACATTCTAATGGCCGTCTACCGGAATGAATCATGAGGACCTACAACAACACTTACTGAACTTCCTTGAAATCAGTGGCACTTTCATCCCCACCGGAGTGTCAACCGACATGTCCGACTTACAATCTTCCCATTTTCATTATTAGGAGAGGCAAAGAGGTGGCTTAAGGACGAGCCACCGAATTCCATTACTTCATAGGACGACCTGCAAGGAAGTTCCTCATCAAATTCTTCCCTTCAGGGCAAGACTCACAAATCCTCGTGAATGAAATATTGCTTCAAGCAGAGGTCGGAGGAGAGCTTGTATTTGGCTTGGGGAGATTCAATTCATTGTTGAGACTTCACCAATCACCAAGAAAGTCCATTGAGGTGCTAGCCTTAAGGCCTTTGTGAGAGTCTAGACCCGCATACAAAAATCTTACTAGACTCTACATCGAGTGGCAACACTGAAAAAGACATATGATGAGTTGTACACTTTCTTGAACAGGATTACTCAGGGAATTTGGAGTGGCACATCGAATCATCGATAGGGGAAAGAAAGAGAGCAACATGGCTGATAAAGGTAGATGGTGTAAATGCCTTAGCAGCATAGCTAGCTTCATTTCAGCATCGATGATAACTTAGTTCAATAACTGGGCATGAACCAACCGCAGGGACAGATGAATGCAATTCAGAATGCTCCAAGTTGGTGTGAAATTTGTGGCAATAATGGGCATATTGTTGAATCTTGCGGGGGCAATTCTGAATCGGTGAAATTTGTAGCTTAATGTTCAAAGAAATAATCTAACCTATGGGAACACCTATAATAAGAATTGGCAGAGCCACCCAAATTTCTATTGGGGTGGCAATTAGAGTCAGAGTTACCGACAACCTCAGCAGCAGAACAGGCTGAACGATGCTTGTTGGAGCAGCTACAACATTGAGGAGATGTTGTAGAAAAATTATGGCTACGTAGAGACCCAATTGCAGAGAATCGTGAGAGGATGGCATCAGATTTGAAAAATCAGCAGTTGGCCACCCGCAATGTAGAGAAGCAAATGGGTTAATTAGCATTTGCTCAGCACACCAGACCTCATGGAAGGTTACCCAATGACACAGATACAAACCCCCGACAGGTCAATGCCATCAGTCTGAGGAGTGGCAAGAAATTGGCTGATGCACCACCAAAGGAAAAGAGAAATGAGGTTCAGCCAGAGCTGGTTAGACAGGGTCCATCTACTGACAAAGGAGATAATCAGAGTGTTGTGTAACACAATGCACAATCATCATTGCAATTAGCACAGAGCCACCACCAGCATTCCCAAAGGCTCATAAAGAGCAAGGAGGAAGAATGATTTAAAAAGTTCTTCGATATTTTCAAAGAACCTACATAAATCTTCCCTTACTTGATGTTTTGCAGGGAATTCCCAAGTACAATTAAGTACTTAAAAGAGGTGGTGGCCAACAAAGTCATATTGGTGGATGTTCAAATTGTGGCATTGACCGAGGAGTGTAGCTACGTGGTAATGAGCAAGATACTGTAAAAAAGCTTAAGGATTCAGGAGTTTTCCTCCCAATACAAATCGTAAAGCTGAAGTTATAAGAGCTTTCGTGGACTTAGGGGCAGCAGTAAATCTAATGCCCCTATCTCTGTTTAACACCTTGGGGTTGGGTCAGCCGAGGCCAACACGAGGATTCTGTAGCTGGCGTACAAGTACCAAGTGGCACTGGAGGGAATAATTGAGGACCTTCTTATCAAAGTGGGAAAATTCATTATACCCATTGATTTCATCATTCTGATTTTGGAAGTTGATGATAAGGCACCCTGATCTTGGGACGACTATTCTTGGCCACTAGAGGAGCAATCATAAATGTGAGAGCAGTAATTTTTTAAAATGAGGGTCGATGATGAAGAAGAGCTCTTCAGAGTTTACCAAGAGATCAACCCACCCACACACTACAGAGATCTTTGCAAGATCAATGTGTTGTTAGATGCTAAGTGTGGTAGGATTTCATGGGTCCACTTCCATAGGAGATGATCACATTTCAGCCCAAATCTGATGGACACTTAAGTTAGAGAAGAAGATGTAAGAAGAGAGGGATAGGAGGTTGTTCCTTGAAGAATAAAAAGACAAAAAGATGGTTAGAAGAAGATGTAAGAAGAGAGGGATAGTGTGGAGGTTGTTCCCTTGAAGAATAAAAAGACAAAAAGATGGTTCTCGAAAGGGAATATTGGTTTGAGGATGTTTTGATATGATAGTCTACGCCGTATGACGTAAAATCAGGCGTTGCTTGGGAGGCAACCCAAGGGTACCACAGGTATAATTTTACTTTTATTTTGTTTTGATTTTATTTATTTTCACCTTGTTTTTGTTGTGGTGGTGAATTAAGCACAGATGAGGGGAAGTCCGAGTACCCTTGGAAGAGGAAGCTAAGGAGCATGAAAAGTGGAGTGGGGGTCGATGACTCACGTGTTCAAAAATGAAAGAAAACATGCTGTTAGCTAGGCCTAGAGCCCTCGGGGAGTATTTCTCACCCTTTTTGTATGCTAATTTGATGCTTTGGGGACATAGCATGATTTAAGTGTTGGGTGAGGGAAATTTTAAAATTTTGTGCTTAATGAGTTCGGTTGGAGTTATTGCTCGATATGGTAGTGGTTGATGAAAAGTTTTTGAGTTGAACATAATTCACCCACCCGTTAGTTTTTCTTTTCGGTTCTTTTCCGATGAGGGGCACTTTGAACCGATGAATAAAATTTTTCTTTGTCTTTATATATCTGTTTTTAGTCATAGTTAGGGACTTTTTACGATGATGGATGGATGACGACTTTCTTGAGGGAAAATTAGTCAATAGGTTTTTGTTTTTGAACTCTTAGATGATCGGTATTTGATGTTCTTGTTAGGTGAAATACATGATTGTGAGATGCAACTATTGTAAATTTTGAAGCATGTTAGCAGTTGTATAACTTATTTTGAGACACCTAGGCTCTTGAATGTGACTCGACGTATGTAAAGCTGAATTTTGCATTCTTGTGATTAGCTGAGTTAAGAGTCTGCTGAATTTGTCTTGAATTGAGCATATGCTGTGAGTGTAAGGTTTTTGAATATTCCATGCTATTGTGTAGTGTCTACAACTTGCCTGATGTGTATATACAACAAAATAAGGGATGGCGATTGCAGGAGATGATTTAGGCATTTCTTTGAATGAGACAAATTTTTATCCCTCGCTTTACCTAGCTTGAATGTCTGATCCTAGTTAGCCCCATTGAGCCTTTAGCCTATTCTTTGCTAGCCACAAAATGAGCTTAACACCTTCTTTTCAATAGCCTTGAATTTGATCCAAAACTCCTAAGTCTTAAGTGAAAATGCAAAAGAAAGTTAAGGAGTAAGGAGTTGGAAGAAGAAAGAAAAGAGTAGTTGCGGGAGTTAAAGAAAAGACTAGAGGTGCACTTGTTTAGAAAATGAATAAGAGTTAGTAGGAAGTAAAAGAAGCAAAGAGCAAAAAAGAAAATTGCTCAAGTACTCCTTACTAACAGCTTAAATGTGCCTAATGAAATGGGGAAACAAAAGAGGAAAATAGGAGAGAAAATAATAAAGGTGAAGTAAGAGGATGGAAATTCCTAAGGAAAGTGTGATGTATTAAAAGAGCTTAGGGAAGATAGTCACTATTACTAGCCATAATAGTAGCTATCCGCCCTTAGCTTACATTACAACCCATTAAGTCCTACTTGATCTTACTTCCGAACATTCTTAAATTAGTGGAGTAAAACACTAAAGGCAAGCTTATGGGTCAATACACAAGGAATGTGAATTCTTTGTGAGAGTGAGCTTATCTCTTATGAGTAGACCCATAAATTTTATAAATTTGAAGAATCGTGAGTGAGAAATGGGTAACTCTTTTGTTATGAGGGCACATGTTTGATGAAGGATAAAATTCATGTCGGATTTCTTGATCGGTTAATTTGCATGAGTTTGTTGAGATTGAGAGTCGATTATTGAGGCTAGGAAGTCTTTACGTAGTTATATTTGATTTTAATGGTTAAATCTTGCATGCTCTATTTTTAACTTGTTATCTAAAACAATCGTTGTAGCCTTAGCTTGAATTGTCTTGCTTTAATTAGTTATGTGTGAGTCTTCATGTGCACGAAATGTAAAAGAGTTGTCCGAGGATGAACAAGGCTTTATGTGTGGGGTAGTATCTTGGGCATAATTATGTGCCCAAGTGCTGTTTTATGACTTACTTTAGTCAAGTTTGTCAATTTAATTAATTATATTCTCATGTGATTTTTAATAGTTATGTGCATAAATTAACCAATGTGATTGGCCTTTATTTTGTAGGTGTAATATGACAAGGATGAGGCTAAAAATGATATTCAAGGAACAAGGGAGAAGTATGGAAATGATAGCACATGGCATGCCAAAGAGAAGGCTGGCCACACTAGGCAGCGTGACACACTATGCGTGTACCCCGCCCAGCGCCGTGCCACGCCAAGGATGCGCCCAAAGAGATGTCACAGGTGATGCCCTGCGCAATAGGCAACGTGCCAGGTCAGGCGCATGGCGCGACCAGTAGTGTGCCTCACCGGGTGACGCGCAGGTGCCTCACACAAGCCCTGCCGATAAGTCACATTCTAGTGGGCATGCGCGTTTGCTCCATGTCATGGAGCAAAATCAGGGTGTTAGGGTTCGGGAAACGGAGGCAGCCCATCGACGGCCAAAAATTGCAATTTTCCCACATAGTATAAATTAAACACTTAGCTCCTAAATTCATTTATCAAGAAATATTTCAGGAAAACCGTAAAGGAGCGAAGCGAGAAGTAAAGAACTCTACCTAGGTTCCATAATTTTCATTCTCTTTTAACTATTCTTGTAAGTACTCTACTTGAATCATGTTTTTAAGTATTTGTATGAACATGAATGGCTAAAACCCTTCCTCTAGGGTTGAGGCCACAAGATATGATTGTAAATGCATGAACTCTTTGATGGTTTGAGTTTTTAGTTATTGTTTTGTCTTACATTCTTTATTATTATTGTTTTTATGCTTGATCACTATGGTAAACGAACTCATTAAGCTTAGGTAAAATCTCGAAAGAGTAACCCTAGGCTAGAACACAAGAATGTAGGGAGCACGTTCTTATCTTTACGAAAGGATTAGCGGTTAGGATAGAAATTATACCTAATTTTCCTTGCTTGGTTACTAAAATGGGATGAGCTAGACACCAACTTAGAATTGTCACGTCACCGCTTGTAGAAGTAGTTGTGACGCTAAGTTAGGTTAAATGATTAGAGGTACGAAAGTCCATAATAAAGGGAACAAACTACGTAAACCACATCCACGTAGTTAAATTGCTCACGAATTAGGACGTCACATCCCCGCTCATGATGTAGGTGTGAGACTAGTTTGTCATGTTTGGAGGCTCAAAAGACCAAGAACATAGCATATTAATTATGTGAGAAACCAACTGAAGGTTTCATACTTGAACCATTGTGAATTGTAGGATTGCATGATTATCAGGCCTTAACTCTAGTTGCTTCTTGTATTGTTTCTCGATTATTTTGTGATCACCCCAAGACTTTATTAGAATTTTATGAAATTTCTATAATCAACACTTGTGAAGATTATATTAACACTTGAACTTGAATTTTCGCTTAAATTGTTCAGTCCCTATGTGTTTGAATCCGGCTCTTAAAAGGGCCTCTGTATTACTTGTACAACTGCGTACGCTTGCGCGTGCACTGGAGGGCCATCAGGAGGTCTCCCCAGATGTAGTCACTGGTATGTTACGTCTATTACACCTTGATGTATATGCGTTGTTAGATTTAGGGGCTACTTTGTCTTTTATGACACCCTATGTTTCTAGTAGTTTCAGAGTTAGTCACGAAATCTTGTTAGAACCCGTCTTAGTCTCTACTCTAGTCGGTGATTCAGTTATGGCTTGACAGGTATATAGAAATTTCCCTATCACAGTACTTCAGAAAGTCACCTTAGCAGATTTAGAGTTCGCTAGGACCGATTTTGTTGTTATCTTCGGCATGGATTGCTTACATGCATGTTATGCCTCAGTCAATTGTAGAACCCATGGAGTAGAGTTCAGATTTCTGAGTGAGCCAGTCCTAGAGTGGAAGGGTAGTTCAGTTGTGCTTGTAGGTTGCATCATTTCCTACCTTAAGGATAGAAGAATAATTTCTAAAGGTTGCACATACCATCTAGTTAGGGGTAAGGATGCTACATCCAAAACTCTGAGTATCCAGTCAATTCCTGTAGTTTGCGAATACCCAGAAGTGTTCCCATATGATTTATTGGGAATCCCTCCTGAGTGGGAGATTGATTTGGTATTGACCTGCTTCCCGATACACAACCTATACCTATTCCCCCTTTACATAATGGCTCTAATTGAGCTAAAAGAGTAGAAGGAGAAGTTGAAAGACCGCTTAAATAAGGGTTATTAGACCGATCAAATCTCCATGGATTGTGCTAATTCTCTTTATCCGCAAGAAATATGGTTCTCTTCATATGTGCACTGTTTATAGGCAATTGAACAAAGTTACAATCAAGAACAGGTATCCTCTCCCCAAGATTAATGATTTTTTTCACCAGCTTCAGAGTGCTAAGTTCTTTTTGAGGATAGACCTCAGATCCAGATACCATCATCTCAGGGTTCGGGAGAGTGACATTTCGAAGATAGCCTTTAGGGCTCAGCATGGTCACTATGAGTTTGTAAGTATGTCTTTTGGACTAACGAATGCTCTTGCAACTTTTATGGATTTGATGAACATGGTGTTCAAGCCATATTTGGATATGTTCGTGATTGTGTTCATAGATGATATTCTCAAATACTCATGGAGCAAGGAGGAGCATGCCATTCATTTGTGGGTGGTGCTACAGACTCTTAAGGATCGCCAGTTGTATGCTAAATTCAGTAAATGTGAGTTTTGGTTGAAGATATTGGCTTTTTAGGTAATGTGGTGTCAAGTGAGGGTGTATAGGTTGACTCTCAAAAGATAGAAGAGATGAAGAATTGACCTAGACTAGTCAGTCCTTCGGATATCAGGAGTTTCTTGGGTTTAGCCGGTTACTATCGAAGGTTTGTTAAAGGGGTTTTCATCCATTGCAGCACCGTTGACTAAGTTGACTCAGAAGAAAGTGAAGTTTCAATAGTCGGAGGCTTGTGAGAAGAGCTTCCAAGAGTTGAAGACTCGACTCACCTCAACACCGGTGTTGAGCCTACCTGAGGGTACCGATGGGTTTGTGGTATATTGTGATGCCGCGAGGATCAGCCTTGGTTGTGTACTCATGTAGCATGGTAAAGTTATAGCCTATGCTTCAAGGCAGCTGAAGGTCCATGAATAGAATTACCCGACTCACGACCTCGAGTTGGCGGAGGTAGTATTCGCCTTGAAGATTTGTAGACACTATTTATACAGGGTCCATGTGAATGTGTTTACGGCCCACAAAAGCCTATAATACGTGTTTACCCAGAAGGATCTGAATCTACACCAGAGGAGGTGGTTGGAGTTGTTGATGGACTATGATATAAGTGTCCTCTATCATCCAGGCAAGGCTAATGTGGTGGTAGGCGCTCTTAGCAGACTTTCTATGGAGAGTGTGTCTCATGTAGATGTGGAACGGAAAGAATTAGTGAAGGATGTGCCTCGTCTTGCACGGCTAGGAGTCCATCTTGTTGACTCAACAAATAGTGGTGTCATTATTAAGAATAGGTCAAAATCATCCTTAGTGACCGAAGTTAAAGCTAGGAAAGATGAGGGTCCTATTTTGGTAAAGTTGAAGGAAGCCATTCGAAATCAGAAGGAAGAAGTCTTCTCCAAAGGGGAAGATGGTGTGCTTCGATATCAAGGTTGCTTGTGTGTTCCGGGTGTTGATGATTTCAGAGATCGGATATTTCACAAGGCTCATGGTTCCAGATATTCCATATATCCAGGTGCCACCAAGATTAATGTGACCTATAGGAAGTGAATCAGTGGAGTGGCATGAAGAATGACATAGAAGAATTTTTGGCTAAGTTTCCAAATTGTCAACAGGTGAAGGTGGAACCTGGAGGTGTGATCCAATATATTAGCATCCATACTTAGAAGTAGGAAGAGATCAACATGGACTTCATTACAGGGTTTCCTCACACTCGTAGACAGTATGACTCTATTTGGGTGGTTGTGGACAGGTTGACTAAGGCAGCTCATTTTCTACCGATCAAAATACCGATTCAACGAAGGATTATGCTAAGTTGTATATTCGGGAGTTAGTTTGGTTGGATGGAGTGCCCTTGTCCATCATATCAGATAGAGGTACTCAGTTTACCTACTAGTTTTGGAGATCGTTTCAAAAGGGACTTGGTACCCAGGTTAATCTTAGCATAACATTTCACCCGCAAACAGATGGCCAGGTGGAGCGGAACATTCATACTATGGAGGATATGTCGAGAGTGATAGATTTCAAGGTAGTAGGGATGATCATTTGCCTCTCATCGAGTTTTCATATAACAACAGCTACCATTTTAGCATTCAGATGGCTCCGTTTGAGGCTCTTTATGGGCGTAGATGTAGATCGGCTATTGGTTGACTTGAAGTCAGTGAAGCTGTGATGATAGGACCAAATTCAGTCCATGAGGTCATGGAGAAGGTCAGCTTATAAGGGAAAGACTGAAGACAGCTTAGAGTCGCTAAAAGTCCTATGCGGATGTGAGAAAAAGAGAAGTTGAGTTTGAAGTCGATGATTGGGTATTTCTCAAGGTGTTTACCATGAAGGGGTTTATGAGGTTCGGAAAGAAGGGGAAACTCATCCCCGTTATGTTGGTCCGTACATGATTACAAAACGGGTTGGAAAAGTAGCATATGAGTTGGAGGTCCCTTCAGAATTAGCTTCAGTTCATCTAGTTTTCCATGTACCGCTTTTAAAGAAGTGTTTGGGTGATCCAGATCTGGTTGTTCCGGTGGATAATTTCGATGTGAAGAATAGCCTTAGTTATGAGGAGGTTCCGATAGAAATACTTGATCGTCAGGTTCGAAAGCTAAGAAACAAAAAAGTAGCTTCAATTAAGGTTTTATGGAGGAACCAACAAGTTGAGGGAGCTACGTCGGAACCCAAAACAGATATTATGGATAAATACCCACATCTCTTCCCTTCCGGCTTAGTTTCAGCTTGAGGTATCAGTTTTCTCCTTAGTACTCTATTCAATTTCATGGTCAGCTCATATGCCCTAGTTTCTCTCATGTCAATGAATGTATGTGAGGTTCATGAATTTAGTTCAGTCATTTAGTTTAGTTCGAAATCAATGACTCCTTCACTTTTCAGCTTGTATGTTCAGTATTTGGGTATGATGATTGCATTTCTCTGCTTTTCAGTATATTTTCCCACATTTGAGGATGAATGTTTCCAAGGGGAAGATATTATAATACCTCAAAAATCCTAAGATTAGACCTGGGAGTTGAAACGGAGAAAATAGGATTTTCTGCACCAGGTCAAAGGATGAGTCATCTAGTGACTCCTTGGGTGTGCCATGAGTTGTTCAGTGACTCATAAGGAAGAGGCTGGATATGGTTGATATTTTGAGTTTTGAGGTGACCACGGGGGTGACCATAAGCCATGGACAGCACCACAATTTGTTGAGTGGTCCGTGGTCAAGGGTTGATTGAAGGTTGAATGTTTCCGGCAGTATCCCTAACGGGTTGTCACCGTGAGTCGTAGGATACACCATGAGTCATGGTGTCCATCGTGGTGACCAATGTTGAGAATTTCTAGTGCAGGATACGAGAGGAGGAACATGAGTTGTGGTCTAGGGCACGAGTCGTGCAGTCACTCATTGGGACTGGCAGTGTGCTTTCCCTGTGAATTTATTAAGGGATTTTCTAGAATTCCTAAGTTCCTAAGGCCTAAACTATATCGTTTTAAGCTCAGAATAGTGTGATTAAAGAGGGGTAAGTTCATTCGAGGCCTATTCACTTTCATGCATGCAAGTCTGGAAGCTCCTAAGGGTGATCAAGTGTAAATTCCTCAAATTCTTCCCCAAATTTCCATTGGCCAATCAAGTGAGTTGTGAAGTTAGATTTATTTAGGTATGTAAGGATGTAAGGATATGAATAGGTGTACCCATCCACACCTATGCCAAATCCCTCTTCAATTCATGAAATTCTAGTTGATGAATCTATGGGATTTTAACCCAATAGGTGAATTCTCTAAGTTTCTATCAGGGGTATGATCTAAGCATGTTTCTAATGTTGAATTATGATGAATGGACACATTTTTCAATATTTTCAATTATAATTATGTTTTCAAGTTTTATAAATTAGGATGCCAATCCATGAAAGTCCATGAAAGTTCAGATCTACGATATATGTATTCAGACATGATGAGATGTATATGAAGAAAGTATGATTTCAAATTTCCCATGTATATGTTCATGTTTTCCAATGATCAAGTCTATGTCAAGCATGTTTAAGCAATGGGCAAGCCCATATGATAAAATATGTTTCACGATTTATCTAAATTTCATGTTATTAGTTTACCATATGTATTTTGCAGTCTATACTCCCACTATTTTTAGCTTGTGGTAAGGTTTGAGGACAAGGCTCCTCATGTTATGATTTCAGATTTATGCATGTATGTTATGAGTTAGCTTCATCACTAGACGATTGTCAACTTCATTGAAAAATGATAGGGAGCATATACATGTTTTTGGGAGTAGTGTATAGCACCGAGTAGGCTAAGGGTTAGTAAACGCTATGCCTCAGAACTACGCGCCAACGTAGGTATGTTCAGATTATTTGGGACCTCCCTTATGAGCTTCCCATGCCCCCAAGGGGCCTTCAGCTCGATATCGATATCATGGTAGCGTCCTTAGCCCTGGCAAAGCTTTGGACTGCTCTACCCACTTGAGTGAGATAGTCTGGACCACATAAGCTCTATCGTGGTAATATTGGTTATATGACGAGTCTCCCATTGTTCCTTATGATATCATTTATGCTTGTTCATCAGTCATGATATTATGTTTTTAGTAGGTTTGACCCAATGTTCAGTTTTTCTTATGATTATCAGTTTTCATCTCTGTGTCATTCAATTCAGTTATGTTCAGATTGTGATTTCATAAAATAGCATGCAAGCCCTACTCTCAGAAACTTATCTTGATTGTGTTTTATGATATGCATTATTTATGATTTTACTTGCTTAGTGGTTTTACTTACCTTGCATACTCGATACATTCCACATACTAACCGCATACTCTATGTTGTATCGTTTCATGAGACAGGCTCTAATATTTAGGCTCAGTTCCGCTATTAGCCAGACTCTCAGCATCAATATTCCCCGGTCTCAGTTGGTGATTCCTCATCTTTTGAGGGCCCTTCTTTTTAATTGTATTTTGTATTTTCAGTTTCAGACTATAGTTAGTTAGTTGGGGTCTTGTCCCATTAACTCATCAATAGTAGAGGCTTTTCAGACATAGAATATAATCAGCTTCGGACTTGAGTTATGTATTTCGATGTTATGATATTATCCGACTTCTGTTATGTTAATTATGTTGATTTTCCACCTTATTATGATTGAGTTAGATGTCATGTTCATGCCATGGGTTGTCTTGGAGCCTCTTGGGGTTCTTTGTCCCGTGTCTTGATCCAGGCATATGTTTGGGTCGTGACAGGACAGTTCCACCAGAGATCTGGCAGAGGACATGGCCACCAGTCCCACCAGTGACCGTCAGCCTCGGTGCCATCATTAGCCTATGTTCCGTCCAAATCTATGTGTGATCAGTGGGGTAGAGCATCAAGTTCTATAGGTCCAGGGAGCATGTTAGGAGATCCTTGCATTCCAGTTTTCAGCAAGTGTGGTAGGAGGCACACGAGAGAGTGCTTAGCAAGTTCAGGTGTGGGAAGCCCAGACACTAGCTCAGAGACTTTCCTTCGACCAGACAGGGCCATAGGAGAGGCTGCGATGCAGCCACCAATTCAGAAGCTCCACTAGCATGCTGAGTGGTCGCATCCACTAGTGCAGGTGGACAGTCAGCATCAGAATAGATTCTATGCCCTCTCATCTCGTCAGGAGCAGGAGGTGTCTCCATATGTTGTCACTGGTATGCTACGATTATTCTATCTTGGTGTGTATGCATTGTTAGATCTAGGTGTACTTCATTATTAGGGTTGTTTATGTGTTTTGGGTGATGATGACTTGATAGAATGAATGTTGCAAAAGGCTCATGGATCTCGGTGTTCTATCCACCTAGGTACCACCAAGATGTACCGTGACTTACGGGAGGTCTATCTGTGGAATGGCATGAAGAAGGCCATAACAGAGTTTGTGGCTAAGTGTCCAAATTGTCAACAAGTGAAAGTTGACCATCAGAGACCTGGAGGTATGCTACAAGACATTAGTATCCCTACCTAGAAATGGAAAGAGATCAATATGGACTTTATTAAAGGGTTTCCTCATACACGCCGACAGTATAACTCTATTTGGGTGGTTGTGGATAGGTTGACCAAAGTAACTCATTTCTTACCAGTCAAAACTACTGACTCAGCCAAGGATTATGCTAGAATGTACATTCGGGAGTTAGTCCGCCGAGGATTATGCTAGAATGTACATTGGGGAGTTAGTTTAGTTGCATAGAGTTCCCTTGTCCATCATTTCAGATAGAAACACTCAGTTTACCTCGCAGTTTTAGAGGTTGTTTCAAAAGAGACTTGGTACTTAGGTTAAGCTTAGCACAATTTTTCACCCACAGATAGATGGTCAGGATAAGTAGACCATTCAAACTCTTGAGGATATGTTGAGAGAGTGTGTGATTGACTTCAAGGGTAGCTGGGATGATCACTTGCCTCTCGTTGAGTTTGTTTACAATAACAGTTATCACTCCAATATTCAGATGGCTTTCTTTGAGGCTCTTTACCGGCGGTGATATAGATCACCTATTGGATGGTTCGAGGTAGGTGAGGCTACATTGATAGGGCCAGATTCAGTTCATGAGTCCATGGAAAAAGTCTAGCTTATTAGGGAAAGGCTGAAAATAGCTCAGAGTCGTCAGAAATCTTATGCGGATATTAGAAGGAGAGAGCTTGAGTTTGAAGTTGCTGATTTGGTGTTTTTTGAAGGTTTCTCCCATGAAGGGGATGATGAGGTTCGGAAAGAAAGGGAAGCTTAGTTCCCGACATGTTGGTCCTTTTAAGATTTTTGGGCTAGTTGGCAAAATTGCGTATAAGTCGGAGCTACCAGTAAAGTTAGCTTCGGTACATCCAGTTTTTCATGTATCTCTATTGAAGAATTGCATTGGTGACCCAAGCTTGGTTGTTCCGGTGGAGAGCGTAGGTGTGAAGGATAGCCTTAGCTATGAGGAAGTTCCGGTTGAGATCCTTGATTGTCAGGTTCAGAAGTTGAGAAACAAGGAAGTAGCTTTAGTGAAGGTTTTATGGCGGAATCAACTTGTTGAGGTATCTACGTGGGAAGCCTAAGTAGATATGATGGCTAAATACCCGTATATTCTCTTCTTACTCAATTTCAGCTTGAGGTATCAGTCTCTTCCTTAGTACTCTATTCAGTTTCATGTCAATTCCATGTCTCTCAGTTCCTTTCATGTTTTAGCATGTATGTATGTTTCGTGAATTCAGTTCAGTCATGTATTTCAGTTTAGAGTCTGTCACTTCGTCAGTTTTCATCTTCAATTGTTCAATTTTTGGATTGCAGTTTCTTCCCTAGCCCTTTAGTATGCTTAGCCTACATTCGAGGATGAATGTTCTCAAGGGGGAGATAATGTAACACCTCAAAAGTCCCTAGGATCAAACCCGAGGGTTAAAGCAGAGAGAATAGAAAAATCTGCACCAGGTCATAGAACGAGTCATTGAATAACTCATGGTGTGACCGAACAGATCATTAAGTTACCCATTAGGAGGTTCCAAGTTTCGCAGAATGTCATTTTCGTTCAATGGGGACGGATGGGACTATGAGTCATCGTGACTTCCCACGACACGTTGCATGACCCATCAAGTGTGTAAGGGTGAAAAAGGGTGAGATTGCAGTGTTGGCAACGAGTCAAGGGAATGAGTCCTTGTGTACCTAATGACTCGTTAAGTTGGTTTTAGGGGTGAGAAGGTTAGGAAATTGGATATTTTTGGTGGTGGTGATAAGGGGGGACAACGAGTCGTCAAAGGACCTAATGACTTGTGAGGTCACTCGTGGTGACTGACAGGGTCATTTTTCCAGACAAATCTCTGAGGGCATTTTCATAATTCCTAAAGCTCCTAACCCTAAAAAACATCATTTTAAGCCCTAAAAGGAGTTTTAAGAGGGTCTAGCCCTATCTCTAAGTCATTAGGCCTTCCATGCATGCAAAGCTTTGAATTCTCTTGGAAGATCAAATCTAGAAGTCCCTCAATTCTTCCCTAATTCTCTTGGACTTTCAAAGAGAAGTTGAGAATCAGTTTACCCAGGTATGTAGCGCTATTAATGAGAGTTTTCTTTCACTTTCATCCCTAAATTTATCCTCAAGTCCATGAATTGAAGTTCTAATTCAGGTTTATGATCCTATGGGGTTTTAAACCAATTTTGTGAAATCCTTTATGATATATCTATAGGTCAATTCCCCTTATATTCCAAATTATGTTTTGATAGTTATGGACATATTTTATATACAAATTTATTATAAATTCATGATTTCAAGTTTTAGAAGATTAAGCCCCATTATGCAAGTTTCATGAAAATTCAAGTTTTATGATTTATGATTTCAAGTATGATTAGATATCTAGCATAAGCGAATATTTATAAATTACATATGTATGAATTCATGATTTTGACTTATGAAGTCTATTTCAAGAATGCATGATTTTAAGATTTGGGCAAGTCCACACATGTTAAGTATGTCTTCATGATTTAGTTCAGTTTCATAAGATCAACTTACCATAATAGTTTGGAGTCAATACTCCCTATTTAGCTTATGGTATGTTTTGAGCCAAGACTCCCCATGTTCAGAATTCAGACTGTGCATGTGATTATGATTTTAGCTTCGTTGAAAAACGATAGGAGCACTATGCATGTTTTTTAGAGTAGTATATAGCACCTAGCAGACTAGGGTTCAGATGAACCCTAGGTCTCAGAACTACGCGCTAACATAAGAATATTTATTTAGTAGGGATCTCCCTTGAGAGTTTTCCTTGCCCGCAAGGGGTCTTTAGCTTGATATCAATATCATGGTGGCATCCTTAGCCATGGCAAGGTGTTAGACGGATCTGCCCACTTGAGTGTGATAGTTGGGGTATGATGTAAGCTCTATCATGATGGTGTTAGTTATGACAAGTATCCCATTGTTCCTCATGATTTCAGTTATTCATGTTCATGACTTATGATATTATGCTTTACAACAAGTTTGATCCAATGATCAGTTTACGAGTTTTTACTTATGATTTCAGCTATGACAAGTCATATTATATCTATTTTTAGCTTTGGTTCATTCTATTCAGATATGATATTCAGCTGATGATTGTACATGATTTGGATTAAAATTTTACTATTTCTGTTTATATGCGTGATTTTAGTTATAGTTGCTCAGTATACTTTACTTACCTTGCATACAAAGTACATTCCAAGTACTGACCACATACTCTATACTGTATCATTTCATGATACAGGTTCGAGCGATCAGACTCAGTTTCTCCATTAGCCCAGCTACCTCCTCAGTCCAACTCAGTCCCCGCTTTCTGTTAATCCTCATCTTCCAAGAACCTTCAGCTTAGTGTTTGCTTATGTAATTCAGTTTAAGACTTTAGTGAGCTAGTTGGGGGTGTTGTCCCATTAGCTCCTCAGACAGTTTAGAGGCTTATCAGATAGTATATATATTTTTAGCTTTGTCAAGTGTTGACTCTGTTTATGATTGTTATGTTATTTAGGTTTTTGCTTATTAATGTTTAGATTATCAGTTTTCTCTTGATGTATTCTCTTTAGTCGCTACATTCATGCCATTGGTCGACTTGGAGCCATTTGTGGTTATAGGTCTCATGTATCAGTCTGGACCTATGTTTGAGTCGTGATATTTTTACTGAGGATGGTGAACCCGAGACATTTGATGGATAGGACTTCTTTTATTTTGGTTATACTAGAGAGTCTCCTTCAAGAACATACTGGGATGGTACCTAGTCCTCCTCACCACTTTCTTCTAGCTGAATGGGATCAAGAGGTCGCTCTTGTGCAGAGCCTTTTCCCTTTTCTTCACACCCTTTTGTGTTTTTCAGAATTGTGTCTACTAGTTCCTTGTTTCTTGAGCTTCTATTCTATGGGGCGCTTTATTCTTTGGGTTTTCAAGATTTCATGTCTGGTGCTTAGCAAAACATTGTCATCTTCCTCCTCTTCCTCACCCATTTCTGACTATAGAATATTTATTTTCTCTAGCTCTTTTAGGCATTAACATCTCCCATCTCCAGTTCAAGACTTTCAACATCTTTTTCCAATTCAACATTTCCTTCACCTACCATTGCATTCTTTATTATAGTGGAACCATCGTTCGTCCCCACATTAGTTGTTTTTTTTGCTTCTTTTTTCGATGACGACCAACTATCTCTAAATGTAGGATTTATAGTGTGATGTGGTTCCCCTTGAGTGGAAAGAGGATTATTGGGTGTAGTGGATGCCAGGTCGGAAATATTAGTAGTAGGAATGGAGTCTACTGGAGAGGAACCAAGTATTACATGAAAGGGTTCAACCTCCTTTGATAATGTAGACTGAGAATAGGTTTCCCTTGAAAGTGAGCCGAAGAGATTTGAGGACTTAATTCTTCTTTGTTGGAGTAGTCCACTAGTGAGAGTTTGGGAACAGGAGATGCCATTGGTGAGGAAGTATAAAGAAATTGTGGGTTAAAGTAATTTTTGGAGGGTTTGAGGGGCTCTTGGAGTGGAACAGGTGGGATATAGGCTAGGTAAGGAAGTGGAAGAGTTGGGTGGAAAATGGCGGAAGAAACGTAACTTTATGATGGTTAATTAGGGGATGACTAGGTGATGTGATTGACAATTTTCAAAAGAAAAGACATGAAAGGTGGGGTTGTCAGTTATATTTTGAGAAGAAAAGTTAAGCTTTATCACCTAGTGTTTGGGAGTTAGGACTATTAATCTTGAATCAGGTTCAATTGTGTTAATACATAATTTTGAGCATGTAGTGTAAGGATTACTGCGTACCTGGGAGCTCATAGAGGGACCGGGTTTCTCTTGTGATTCTTCCTGCATTGTCCTCTTCTAGTTGTAAAATTTCTGGATAGTAAGGGTAATATCATTAGTTTTCTCTAATCCAGATGGGAAGTGCCTGAGGTGTGTATCTAATGAATGATCCAAAACAGAGTTAGGGAATTAATTAGCATAATATTTAAATAAGCATAATCTAGTCATTGGTGAGAGAAAATAGGTGATAGAGTTATTGGAGTTTGATAAGGCCAAATTCCACACGAATTCTTTCATATGGTTCTCAGTTTTGCAGCATGCCACTGAGATATTTTATTTTTCCACACTATCTCTCATAAAGTGATGATGTACATTAATGTGCTTGGCTCTGTTATGATGAACTGGGTTCTTGGCCACGTTCAGGGCGCTGATATTTTCACTCATAATAGGTATGCATTCCTTGTTTATTCCACTGTCCTCCAAATGCTACCTAATCCATAGTAGTTGTGCACAACAACAGGCAGCTGCTACATATTCAACCTACAGTTTAGAGAGCTACCAAGTATTTCTTCTTAGTAGCGCATAAAATCAAGCAAGATCCTAAAAAATGAGACATTCTAGATGTTTGTCAACTAAAAATCTAGCATAGTCTGCATCTGCATATCCTATGAGCTTGAATAGGTTCCTAATAGGATACCATAGTACTAGGTCCAAGGTTCCCTTAAGATACATGAGAATTCTTTTAACTACCTTCACATGAGATTCCTTTGGATTTGATTAAAATCTAGCACACAAACCTATGCTGAAGACAATATCTAGTCTATTAGCTGTTAGATAGAGCAGAGATCCAATCATGCCTTGGTATTTATTTTAATCTACCCTATACTAGGTTTATCTATGTCCAATCTTATTGTAGTGGCTATGGGTGCATCATTTGTCTTTGAGTTCTCCATTTCAAATCTATTGAGTAGTTCCTTGATATATTTTTATTGATGAATCAATGGACCATCCTTTATTTTTTCTTGATTTATATTCCTAGAAAAAAATTTAGTTCTCTCATCATGCTTATCTAAAATATACCACTCATTAGTGCAAATTCACTATACAGTCCATCATCACTAGACCCAAAGATAATGTCATCTACATATCGTTGGAGTATTAACATGTTGTTCCCTTTTTTCTGAGAAATAATGTAGTATCAATTTTCCCCTTATTATACTCATGATCTAGAATAAAATTTTATAACCTATCATACCATGATCGAGGATCCTATTTGAGATCATAAATTGCCTCATTCAATTGGTAGATATTATCTGGATGTTTATATTATTTAATCTAGGTGGTTTTTTAACGTAGACTTCTTCTTGATGGTAGACATTTGAGAATGCACTCTTAACGTTCAATTGGTATAGCTTGAATCTCATGAATGTTCCAAAGGCTATTAGTATTCCGATAGCTTCCATTCTTGCCACAGGGGCAAAAGTCTCATCATAGTCAATACCTTCCTCTTGGTTGTATTCCTAAACCATTGGACGAGCTTTGTTTCTGATTATTGTACCCTGATCATCCAGTTTATTTTGAAATATCCACCTTGTTCTAATCAGTGTTCTATTTTTTGGACAGGGAACCAAGTCCCATACTCCATTGCTTTCAAATTGATTTAACTCTTCTTGCATTGTGTTGATCCAATCAGCATCTTGAAGTGCCTCTTTTATGTTTTTGAGTTCAACCATTAATGGGTTTGCTAAGAAGGCACACATGTTTATGAATTTCGACCTAGTCAGTATTACAGAGTCCAATGGAGTGAGCATGTTTTAAATAGGATGAGAGCTCTTGTTTTTCTAGTTGTTCAATCGTACTTGCAATGATCCTGATCTAGTAAATCAACCAGATTTATTAGATGTTATGGACTGGATAAGCATGAGATTCTTATTCATCCATTCACTTGGATGAGGATTTTATATTCTTGTATCTAGTTCATTTATGATAGTTATCTTAGTTGTACTCTGTGTTTTATATGACAAGTTCTCACAAAATGGACTTGGTTCCTTCTCAATATTCCTGATAGGGGCCAATCTAATTTCCTCAATGTCTTCCTAAATGTTTATCCCACCAAGTGAGTTTCATTTATTGACTATTACATGAACACTTTTCTCAATATAGTTTGTTCTTTTATTCAGAACTTTATAGGCTTTATAATAAGGAGAGTAACCTAGGAATATTCCTTCATTACTTTTGGCATCAATCTTTCCTAGGGCTTCTTTTCCATTATTATGAATGAAGTATTTACTTCCGAATTCTCTAAGATGAGAGAGGTTTGGTTTTCTCCCTTTTAGTAGTTTTTAAGGGGGTTTTCTTCAACAGTCATCTAATCGTGCATCTATTTATGAGATAGCAGGCTGTGTTCACAATTTCAGCCTAGTAACCTTGTGATAATCCACTTTCTATCAACATAGTTCTAGTAATTTCTTCCAGTGTTCTACTTTTCCTTTCAACAACTCCATTTTGTTGAGGAGTTGTAGGTTTTGAGAAGTTGTGATCTATCCTTGATGCTGAACAGTATTCCAAGAATTTTGAGTTTTCAAATTCTATTCCATGATCTGATCTACTGCTCACTAGTTCACTGTTGAGTTTCTTTTGGACCTATTTTCTAAATATAGTGAATACTTCATAAGTTTCATCTTTTGATCCCACAAACACGGTCTAGGTGAACCTGATATAGTCATCGATAATGACAAAAACATACTTTTTTCCTCCACTACTGGGAACTCGCATTGGGCCACAGAGATACATATGGATGAGTTGTAGGAACTTAGAACTTCTAACCATCTTCTTTGATTTGAAGGATGACTTGACATGTTTCCTTTTAGTGTAAGCATCGCATATCATACTTTTCTTGAACTTGGCCTTTTGCAATCTAAGAACTAATTCCCTCTCTAGATGTTTATTAAGATGAATAAAACTAGTCTGTCCCATTCGGTTATGACAAAGAAGGGAGTCTATAGTGGCACTTAGACATGAGAGTTCTTCCCTAATAGGATAAAAATATTTTCCTTGTAGAAATTTTTGCGTCTTGTTCTTCACAGAATGATCGACAGATGTAAACAACATATTATTTCCCTTATCACACATTTGAGAGATACTCAACATGTTTTATTTCAGTACTTTTACATTGTAAACATTTTCGATGGTCTGAGACATAAACTTTCCAACCTTTTCAATTCCAACCATTTCTCTTTTCTTTCTATTTCCAAAGGCAATATTTCCACCTTGGTGTTTTGAGAGTGAGTGGAAGTTCGCTATCATGCCTATCATGTTACTAGATCATGCACTATCCATGTACTAGGTTGACTTCTTCACTTTCACCTTCACCTGAAACAACAGTCAAAGATTAGATTTGGGTACCTAGATGAGCTTGGGTCCTTTCTTATTATTGAAAGGATGATTTCGTTGAGCCCAAGTGGAAAGGGTGAATTTCTTCTTCTTTTAGTAGTTTGAATATGGGAACCAGGTCTACCATTTACAAACTCAAAGTTTTTCTTAGTTTTTTTAATTTGACTATATAAACCAGGTTTATAATTAATAAACATAAATCTTTTATTGTTTGCATTTAACTTGATTATGCACTGGTCTTTGTAATGACTTGGCATTCCACAATTAAACCAGAGTTTAGGGTCTAGCTTAAGACATAGTTTTGTGCTTGGGATTCCTTCTTGTATCCTAGACCTTGTCCATGACTAGAGAGACTTTCTTACAGTGAGACCAGTAGTTCAGAGGACCTGGTCCTCCTTAATGTTCATTCAAGGTCTAGTTTGGCTTTTTCTAGGTTCTCCTTAAGTACTTGTTTTCTCTGTTATCACAACTTGTAGATCAAGTTTCAATTTTTTGATTGTTTTCCCCTCAAGATGATCCTTAGTATGATTGTTGAATTTTTAATTTTTTAGACTAGTTCCTCTCACTCTTCCTCCAACTTTCTATTATCATATTTAAATGAAGAATATGCATTCATAAGTTTATCCTTTTTAGTAGTTAGACAGTTATTCTCATAAATGAGAATAATAGAGAGAGATGCTAATTTCTTTTGAGAGTATGAGTTAGTGTTTTCTTTTAAATCAAGAAAACCTACCAAAGTTTTATCTACATCACTGTCTGATTCATAATTTGCCATTAGTGCCATGATATCCTCATCATTAGAGTAATCTATGACCAGCAATGATTGATCTTCAACTTCAATGGTTTGTTTAGACTCATTACTAAATGAGTTTCCCATGGCTTCCAAGGCCCTTTTTACTATGATATCAGCCTCTTTAGTGGAGAGTCTTCTATTAGGTACAATATGTTGATAATTTTTTCCTTCCCTTAGATTTTTTGTTTGATTTTATTTGTGCTCTAGTTCCCGCAGTGGACATTCTATGATAAAGTGATCTGTTTCTCCGCATTTATGAAAAACTAGTTCACGAGAACCTTTTTCAATGGATTTTATGTCTCTCCTCCTCTATGTGTTGAATCCCTTTTTTAAAATACATTGAAATATTCATGTGAGAAGTGCCATATTATTTTCCTCAGTAGTTGTAGCTTTTAGAACCAGGTTCTCGTCCTTGCGTGTGACAGTCATGTCTCATTCCTGTGTTTTCTTGAGTACATAGGTCTTTAGATTTCCTATCAAATCATCCATGGTTAGTGTGTCAAAAACCCTTGCATCAGATATAGCTTAAACTTTGCTTTCCCATGATTCAAGTAATTTGCTCAACAGTTTTCTAATGGCCTTGCTAGTTGGAATAATTTTACTAAGAGAGTAGATTTCATTTACAATTGAGGAGAACCTGGTACGAGTGTCGTGAATGGACTCTCCGACTTTCATCCTAAACAACCCATGTTATCTGTTATAACATGTCGATATTAGATTTCTTCACTTGATTGGTTCCATCGTGAGTAGTTCATAAAGCATCTTAAATTCTTTTGGCACTCGTGCATAAGGAGATCCTATTATACTCATCAGGTCCAATCCCACACACTAGAATCTTCTTTACTTTTACAGTGATTTCCACAACCATATTTTCACCTTTGTCATATTCCAGTCTTTTTTGAAACTAGAGTTTTTCCATCTTGCCCATTATTCATTGGTATAGTAATTCCATCCAAAGCCACATTCTCTAGGTTATGATCTTTACCTATGAGAAAATCCATCATCTTATTCTTCCACCGTTCATAATAGTTCAATTAAATAGAGATGGTCTAGTTGTTGATTCACCTTCTTGAGTTGGTGGAGCTGCTATTTTAGGACTTTTCAAGGTGTTAGACTTATGTTAAAAATCCATCTTTTATACTAATTGAAATAATAATCTCCAGTTGTACTCTATTAAACTGAACCAAGTATAGTCACCTTACACACAAGAAAAGTAAAATAGTTAATACACAGATTTATCCTGGAATACCTCCTTACTCAAGGGAGTAAAAATCAAAACCTATAGAATAGAATTTTTAATCAACTTCACTAATCTTCTAAGAGTAGTTTTAGATTACAACTTGATAATCAAGGAACTAACTCTACCACCTCTCAATCACTGATTAACTCTAATTAGTGAACTACACTCAGACTATAAACTCTAGATTGAGATTATCTCCCAAGCACTTCACAATCATGCATTTCTCTCAACACCAAAACAAAGACCAAGTACAGACTCAATTTTCTAACACTATTACAAATCTTTAGCTATACCCCTTTTTAGATCTCTCAATGACTATTTCTCTCTAAGAATATTTAATATTTGGCTTGCAATCGCCACCCCTTCCCTTCTACCCTATGGTTTACTTATAGGGCTGACTCTGTTATCCTAGTCCATTTGAACTTTAATTACCCTAGCAGTCATTCATTTGCTTTGGGAGTTCTACAAGGATACTACATTTGTTTTCCTTTTTGTACTTCTATATTGTCTAACTTCTAGTTGATCTTGAATTCCATGAGGTAGTAGTGATCTTGGGCTTCTTTATATGCCCACTTGCCATATTTTACCCATTTTAAAACTTGTTTCGAGGGCAAGAATCATGTATTTTTTTTAATGATTTTTTGTGTATTCATGATGGTGAGCTAATATACATGATTAAATGCTTGTTGGCTAAAAATTGCAAAGATTTGACCCAAGGTGATGCAAGAAGAAAGTGTGGAGGATTTCAAGCTTGAAATGGACCTTTGCAGTGAAGGTAGAATGTGGGTGATGCAAAGCCAGTAAGGCGTGATGAAGGTGGCATCGTCTAGGTTTCTAAAATTCAGAGAAATATAAAACTAGCCATATAGCGCTATAGAGGGTAAAACGCATAGGCAGTGCCCACAATGAGGATCCTGCCACACAGAAGCCCAAACGTTAGAGGAATAGAAAAGTGGCTCGACTCTGCTATGAGGTCGACATCGTGGAGGTTGACCTGCGCAATAGAGAGCCCGACAGAAGTAGTGTATAATGGTTGACTTGTGCAGAAGTCAAATCCAAGTCCAATTAGGAAAGAAAATTTAATTCCTCTACTATAAATATAATCTTTAGGCATCCAATATGGGGTGGATCTCTTTTTAGCAGGACACTCAAGGAGAGAAGAACACATTAGGGTTCTTACTTTTCTACTCTTCCATTTTTTAATTTTGCATGAACAATACCAAAAATTGTGAATTCTTAGAAAATGAGTAGCTAAAAACCCTTGTTCTGGGTTTATGGATAGAAGCATGATTATTTTGTAGATGATTGATTCAACAAAATGTGTTTATCATATTGGTTATTTAGTAGATGATTGATTCGACAAACCATGTTTATCATATTGGTTGTTGATATAGTCTTGTGCTTACTATTTTAATGCTTCGCAACCATTAAAATACATCTCTATTCTCACTGTGGACTCGAAAAATGGATCATAAGTTAGAACGAAGAATATCTGGAGTAAGATCTTTACTTTATTAAAATAAATGAGTTGATTTGCGGCTAGTATAGGAATATACCTAGATCTCCTTACTTGCTTTTAAAACTGAAAGATAGAAAAATGCGTTCGTATTGGGTTATCACATGCTTGCTTAATGATGTAGTTGTGGGACCAATCTAGATAGATAATTAGAGGCTCGAAAGACCCTAATCATGTTATTAACCCTGTAAATCAACAACTAGATAAATAAATAAGTTGATGAAATTGGATACATTACATGATTACGCAATAGAGTCGTAACACCTAGAATATCTTCTAAATTCTGATTACAATCATTACTTTCTTTCTTGCTTTAAATTATTAGATACAAAATAGTCAACTTTCAAACAAATCTCTTCGTTACTTAAACACTTTTCTTAATTCTACAGTATTAGAATTTATTTGCTAATTGCTAAATCACAAGTCCTTTGTGTATGATATCCGGACTAACCAGTCTTTATTACTTGAATGCCCATGTACACTTGTATTTAAGTTAGACTCGACAAGTTTTTATTGTTGTTGCTAGAGACTTAGAAATTAGCTATTTTTATAGTCAATCTATTACATTTTATTGTGCAGGTGTTCACAACTTGATCTTACCTGGTAATTTTTATAGGTATAATCTCAAGTTGCGAATACACTAGCATGTGAAGGTGAGACAGTTGAATTTCAGGCTGTTCTTGAAAAACTATTTTACCAGAGGCAAAAAGAAGTCACCTTCATACATTATTATTTAAAACAACTTGAACAATAGCATAATGTTATTCCATTAGAAATGATAGCTGATCGAGCACCTCCCAGGCAGTCTGTGATCCATACCTTTAAACACATATATGATTAAGTTAATACTGATGAAGGAGCTTAAGCACGAGATAATGAGATGATATTTGAGCTATGATTTGAAAAATCCAAATGTATATAAGTGTTAAGTTAAATCTTAAGGCTAAATTTTTGAAAAGGGTATAAGATAAATAATATGCATGTTTGACTTATTCAAGTTATAAGATGACGAGTAGATATGTCACCTACTTACATCAAATGAATCAAGTTACAAGGGACGATTTGAGGCTGCAACTACATGGACTATTAAACATAATAATGTCCCGATTGAATCTTGGTGTTTTTCCAAATTAATGACACAACATCTACCCAAATACAACCCAATAAGGTAAGGCCTATAATATTGGGCGTATTTACACTCCCAAGTATATTTTTATGCCCATGATCTAGACTTGTTTGCATCTTAATTTGAGTATAATCTCATGTTTTTTCTTATAAATGTGTTCATGGACTAACAAGTATGATTAGCTATCTTCGTAGGTGAAAGGTGCAAAATAATGGAGTTCAATGTGAGGATGAAGAAGATAGGCTACGGCAAGGAGAAAAAGTTTAACTTAAAGACATGTTAATGCCTAAGACAACCTACCGTCATGGAGGCTATGCTATGCCACACGAAGTGTGCATTCATGGTCGTGCCATTCCAAAGGAATTGACACGATGAAGGGCATGTCACGCCAAGCTGCTCTGTGTTATCACACCAAGTAGAGTGCAAATTCTAGGCCAAGTGCAGTGCTAGGCTAAGGGTGCATGACAATGGTCATGTCACGCTGTGATGTTGCATGCAGTGGTTGCTTATCCAGTGTGCCTGCATGTTTGTGATGTGCCACGAAAAAGTTGTGTCGCGGCCACCAATGTGCCATGCTGATGTCATGCTGCTCAAACTCCTTATCTAGTGTTACTGTATGACCAATCCATGTCAAAGAGGCCAAGTAGCGCATATATTACCTCCTTCGTCNCAAACTCCTTATCTAGTGTTACTGTATGACCAATCCATGTCAAAGAGGCCAAGTAGCGCGACCAGCTCTATTTCATGGAGGTGGTTTTAGACGACCAAAAATCCAGCACCTATAAATAGAACACTTAAGCTATTATTCTGGAGAACGCAATATATTCTTGGAGGAGGGACGAAAAGAGCAAGAAAGGAGGAAGAAATTCATCATTTTTGGGTTCTTTTCCTTTTCTTTCTTTTACATTCTTATATTACATGAATTCAAATACATTGTTGGATTCTTGTAGAACAATGAGTGGCTAAAACCCTTATTCTAGGATTGAGGCCACAACATGATTGGTTAGATTAAACGCATGCTTGGTTGATTGTTTATCGTTGATGATTGTTCATTCATTCTTGTTTTAATTATTTTAATACTTGATAACCATCCAAATAAACTTAGAATTCTAGTGCGAACTCAAAAAGGTAAGCCCTAGGATAGAACGTGGAATGCAAGGAATGTGATCTTATTCTTTAACTTGATTTGAGTTTAAGATGGAAATACCTAATGCACCACACTTGATTAATAAAATGGTATGATACCTAATTCCAGTAGAATTGAGATGTCAAATAACCACTCAACTATGCCGTTGTGAGGTCAATTTGAGCAAAATGATTTGTTCTTCTAAGGACCATAATATCTATAACCCGAAAAATCAATTATCAAGATAAGCACTTGACTAATGTGAATTAAAGCTAGGCATGAATGTAGGCCTTGACCCCGGAATATTTCCAATTATTGTGTACACTTAGCTTGTGATCAATTTTAGATTTTTGCAACAAACACCAAAATCTTGAAGACAACATCACTTGAGAAAATTAATAGTAGTACTTGAATTTGGTTATACGCTAAAAGGTCAAGTCCCTATGGGTTGGTCATCCGGCTCGCAAGAGCCACGTTATTACTTGTATGACCGCATGCGCTGGGGCACAATAAGTTTTTGGCGTTGTTTCCAGGGACATGAAAAATTATTGAGTATCATATTTTTGGTGTTATTTTTCTAAAGTGCTAACAACTTTGTCTTACTCAACACTCTTGCAGGTATAGGTTTGTCCTTATAGCAAGCTAGAAAGGGATAGAGTGTTAGTAGAACCATACCCTGAACCTGAAAGAAGGTTAAGATAGTTGAGAAGAAAGGGTGCTACTCTTTATCCCATCCAACAGGCTCAACAGGATGAGGTTGTTCTAGTAGAGATAACGATCAGACCAGTCTGCGAAATGGAAATCCTTGTCACTTCTAGTATCTGCTGACTAGAACCTAGAGGAAGATTCGATCTGAAGTAGAACATGGTGCAATTTCTGCAAACAAGTGGAAAGTTCACAGGCCTTACAACACTTGCAGAATTTATTAGAGACAAATGACACTTTCATCCCCACCGGAGTGTCAACAGATTATGTTCAGATAACCTTTTTCCTATTCTTATTATTGGGAGAAGCAAAGAGGTGGTTGATGAAAAAACCACTTTAACACCCCAAAGGTCCCTAAGATCAGATCCTAGACATGAAGTAGAACTCAAAAGGAAATTTCTCAAACCAATGATAGAAGGGATGACCTATTGGTTCTTAGGACAGGCCATTGGATCAGGTTTAGAAATGGTTTATAGAAGGTCCAAGAAACCACAAAGGGAATAGACGGCTCGTTGGTTAAACCAACAACTTAGCTGTTTGGTCATAGGTTTCACCAGACCATTTTTAAATACGATTTCCTAAGGGTGTTTTCATAACTTCCTAAGATTTTAACTCCTAAGTGAGGTCATTTTTGGTTTCTTAAGGGGTTTTACTTAGCCATAAACCTCATTTCCTTTCAAACACCTTAGATTGTAGATTTATTCTCTCAAGGAAAACCTAGGGTTCCACACTTTTTTCATTTCAAATTTTCTTAGGTCTCCAAATCAAGTCAAGGAACCCTTCAAGCCAGGTATGTAGGGTCCTGAATGGGGGATTTATTCCACCCTCATTCCCAATTTAAAATTAATTTTATGAATTCAAGACTCCAATTATGATTTATGGAAATTCTAGGGTAAGACCAAATTTTGATGAAATCTCTCATGATCTTCTATGAATTCAATTCTCTTACGATTCAATCCATGATTTATGACTATGATTATATATTTTTAACTAAATTCTACTATGTATTTATGATTTCAATTTATGAAGATTTATTCAAATATACATGAATTTCATAAATCTCAAGCTTATGTATCATAGCTGAATTAGTGGCATTTTTTTCATGGCTAGTTCTTGTATGTAAAATATATTTATAAATTTCATGATTTTAAACTATCCCATGCAAAACTAAGTATGTTTCATGATTATGACTATGAGCAATATGCATGTTTTGGGAGTAGTATTTAGCACAGAGTGGGTTGAGGTTCAGCTCACCCAAGTCTCAAAACTATGAGCGATTGTAGATATGACCTTGATAGGGGTCCTACTCAAAGAGTGTTTCCCCTTCCCGAATGAGCTCACGAGTGATATAACACATTTATCATTCTTTTCCCTAGCAAGTCTTAGGATGGCGCTGCCAACTTGAACCATATAGTTAGGAACTATATGCTTATTCATGATGGTGTTGGTTATAAGAATCTAACATTCTTCCTTATATTTTTAGTTTCTGATGCTCAGGAATTATGTTATTATGTTTATAGTATGATTGATCCATCGATTAGTTTATGAGATTCTACTTATGATTTCAAACATGTTAAGCTATATGATTTTACTTTAAAAACTTTGGGTCATTATGCTTTGGTTTATGATGAATAACTCATTTTTATGAAAATATCACAATCATGATTTTTAGCATATTGTCTGTTATACCCCGGAATCACAAAGATAAGATCTGGGAGTGAAACAGAGAAAAATTGGAAATCTGGCATCAGGTCACAGAACGAGTCATTCTGTGACCTGTGGGGAAGACCACGAGTCATGAGGCGACTCGCAGTGAGGTTCAGGGGTATGAGTTTGAAGTTTGGGATTTAAGGCCCTCACGGTCATGACCACGAGTCATGGTCAGGCTCCATGACTTGTTGAGTCAGTTGTGGGCAATGATTTCAAGAAGGTGAAGAAAAATGGCAGTGCACCCTACAGAAGGTCCCCACGAGTCGTGGTCAGTTACCACGATTCGTGGGATGGGTCATGGTCAGCAGGATAGAATTTAATTTAAATTAAGGCAGTGCATGTGATGAGTGGTGACCACGAGTCGTGGTCACTTGTAATGATTCATGAGGTCCCTCGTGACGAACCCCGAATGATCTGTTGGACATTGTACGTGATGATTGATGTCACGATTCATTCCCCTTGGCGATGACTCGTCCAGTCCATCGTTGAGACTGGCAGTCAGTTATTTCCTGTGAATTTAGTAAAGGCTTTTCCATAATTTTTATGATCTTAGGGCCTAAACTACGTCGTTTTAAGTTATGAATGATGGATTTTAAGAGGGTTAAGTTCATCTTAGGCCATTCTTACTCATGTATGCAAAGTTAGGGAGTTAGAGAGATCAAGCTTAAGCCTTCCCAATTCTTCTCAAATCCCTCTTGGGCAATCAAAGAAGTGTAAAAATCAGTCTTCACCAGGTATGTAGGGTTATGAATGGGTGAATCCGTTCACATCCATGCCCAATCTCTCTCTAAATCATAAAAAATCATATGTGGATTCTATGGGGTCCTAACCCAATGCATGAAATTCCTAATTCTCTACATGGGTATGATCTAAATATGTTTATACTATTGAATTATGATTAATGGACAAGTTTTACGTTATTTTCAATGAAAAATCACGTTCCAAGATTTGTAAATTAAAATGCCCACTTATGAGAAATTCATGAAAGTCGAGATTTATGATGAATGTTCTAGTATGATGAGATATTTATGATAAAAAGCATGTTTTCAAGTTACCCATATTTATGACTATGTTTTCAAGAGATTTATGTATTTTCGAGCATGAAAAAGTATCATGCAGTGCCCATATATTAAAGTATGAGTTTTGATTCTATGAACTAAGCTTACAACATGGTTTTGGAGCGAATACTCCCTTTATATTTCAGCTTATGGTATGGTTTGAGCAAGAGCTCCTCATATATGATTTCAGATTGATATGTATGTTGATTATTGAGCTTTGTCAATAGACGATGGTAAGCTTCATTAAAAAATAATGATGGAGAGCATATGCATGTTTTTGAGAGTAATGTCTAGCATTGAGTAGGATAACGACCGATCACCCTATGCCTCAGAACTACGCGCCAACGTAGGTTGATTTATATATATATATACTTTGGGACTTCCCTTGTGAGCTATACCCAGCCCCGATTTGGCCCCAAGCTTGATATCAATATCATTGTATCGTCCTTAGCTCTGGAAAGGCTTTGGATGGCTCTACCCACTTGAGTGTGATAGTTGGGACCATGTAAGCTCTATCGTGGTATGTCGGTGAAAAGATGAGTCTCCCATCGTTCCTCAAGATTTCAATTATGCACGTTTATCACTCATGTTGTATATATCTATATATGTTCTAAATAAGGTTTGACCCAAATGTTCAACTCTATTTATGGCTATCAGATTTTAGCTTTGGGTCAATCGATTCAGTTATGATGTTATGTTATGTTGAGATCATGTTTTCAGAAAGATAGCATGCAAGACCTACTCTCAAATTCTTATTTTTTTTACATTTTACATCATGCATGTTTTAATGATTTCACTTATTTAAGTGGTTTTACTAACCTTACATACTCGGTACATTCCACGTACTGACCGCATACTTAATATTGTATCGTTTCATGATACAGGCTCCGATATTCAGACCCAGGACCGTCATTAGCTCGTCTCAGAGATTAGCATCCATCTCTTTGCTGAGTCCTCAATCTCCGAGGACCGGTTTGATATTAGTTATATTTCATGCTCAATTTTCTAGAGTTGTCCGGTTAGTTGGGGGTGTTGTCCCGTCAACCCATCAGATTGTAGAGGCTTTCAGACTAATGTTCAGTTGTTATGTGTTCGGCTGTCTGGATGACTACACGCAAGTGCACGTGGTCGAACAAGTAGTAAGTGGCTCAAGTAAGCCAAGTATCGATCCCACAGGGATTGGACTAC
>JACEIK010003368.1:0-23302 GCA_018107945.1 Datura stramonium | reverse complement strand
TACAATTTACATGAGAATGTACAAACATTGTTGGATAAACAAGGCAAAAACGATGCATTTGAGTATCACTTGGGCATATAAATATGCCCCAGATCATTATGTATGAAGTACGTTCCGTTTTCTATGTATTTCATGTTTATGCTTCTGCTACGTTATTACGTTGAGTATTATCTTTTATTGAGTTAGATGTATGCTCACGCCATGTGTCGACTTGGAGTCTTTGAGGGCTCCTTGACCCGTGCTGCGATCCGGGTCTATGTTCGGGTCGTGACATTGTCCCTACTCTTATGTTTTGCTTATCCTTTATACTCAGTATATTTAAAGTATTGACCACATACTTTTATGCCTTATCATCTCATGATATAGGTTTAGGTAATCAGTCTCAGTTGTGCCGCTAGATTCGATCTTGTCTTGCCTCAGCAGTTTTGGTGACTCCTCATGATCCAGGGATGTGTGTTTTTATACTTGTCCTTTTCTTAAGACTTTCAGTTATAGACTTAAGCGGAGCTAGTTGGGGTTTTTGTCCCTTCAACTCTTTATACGACTAGAAGCTTTCAGATAGGATATACATATATTTAGCTATATTGTCTTGTTGATTCAATTTGTCGAACTATGATATCTTAGACTTTCCCTTATACCTTATGTTATGCTTTTTGATTATTCTGTTTATTTATTTTCTAATTTATGTTATGCATATGCCATGGGTTAGATTGGAGCTATTCGAGGTCTATGCTTGGGTCGTAACAAACTTGGTATCAGAGCCACAGGTTTAGGTGTGTCCTAGAGTGTCTGAAAGCCACATTGAGTAGAGTCCTTTTCATAGGTATGAAGCACAACACACTTATGAGGAAGAGGCTACATATGTTTTAGGAAACTTTTCTTCTTTCATGATCTATGTCGTGTGATGAAGTCCAACCCTATCTATTCTTCTCTAACTCGTACTATACACATTTGCTGAAATATGCTTCCCTGTTGAGTCAATGGATAAAGGAATAAAAACGACAATGGAAATGGAGATCCCATCAGCCAGCCTCACTAGCTCCAGTGGACCCTTTAATGAGGAGGTGACTCATGCTGAATTTAGGTCTGCTTTTCAGATGATGGCCCAGGCTATGACGGCCCAGGTTAACCGACAGGTAGTTGCACTGGTGAACCATAATAGGGTGATGCGGTAGCGAGAGTGTGAGACTTCACCAAAATGAACTTTTCAGAGTTTGATGTTTCCAAGGTGGATGAAGACCCATAAAAGTTCATTAAGGAGTTCCAAAACATTACCCAGATTATGGGTTTTTTAGGAGAGGAAAGTGTAGATTTGGCCTCCTATCAGTTGAAAGGGGTACTCACATTTGGTTTTAGCAGTGGAAGGCAGGTCATAGGGCACGTGTTGACTGGGATGAGTTCGTGACATCCTTCTTGGACAGGTTATTTCCCTAAGAGATGAGTGAAGCCAAGGTTGCCGAGTTCACTCAGTTGTAAAAGTACGCTCCATATATGGTTGCTGAGCCAAGGGCTTAGATGAGTAAGTTTGTGTTGGGGGTGTTAGATTTAGTAGTCAAGGAGTGTAGGACCACTCTGCTCATCATTGACATGGACATCTCTTGACTCATGATTCATGCCTAGAAGATTAAGAAGGAGAAGTTGAAGGAGAAGGAGAGAGAGACCAAGGGGGCTAGGATCAAACACTTTAAGTACTCCCAGCAGAGGAATGGTAGTGGATACCATATGCATTCCTAGCAGAGAACATCAGCTCTAGCTCCATCAGCAGCCAATGTTCCATTTAGGCCGAGAGGTAATAAAAGAGGTGGAGCATCAGGCTCTAGAGGTCACAGGAACATATCAGGGGAACACACTTTCCAAGCTTGTAGGAAGTGTTGTAAAAACCAACCAGGAGAGTTCTTGGTTGACTTAGATATTTGCTTTGAGTGTGGAAAGCCCGAAAACATGCACAAGGATTGTCCTTCATCTAGACGAGGTGGCGGTAGTGGTCGTGCCCCAGCCACTACTTCAGTAGCTCCAGAAGATCACCCACCTCAGTAGGGCATATCTTCTAGTACCGGTGGAGGGCAGCGCCAGAATTGGTTCTATGCACTATTATCTCGCCAAGAGCAGGAGAGTTCACCATATGTGGTAACTAGTATGTTATGAGTCTTTCATCTTGATGTTTATGCATTCGTAAATCCAGGGGCCACATTATCCTTTGTGACTCCTTATATCGTTATCAATTTCGGTGTTAGTGCCAAAATCCTCTCAGAATCCTTCTCAGTCTCTACTCTATAAAACGAGTCAGTTATAGCTCGCGGGTATACTAAAATTTCCCGGTCACAGTTCTTCAAAAAGTCACTTCACCCAACTTAGTAGAGTTAGACATGACCAAATTTGATGTTATTTATAGTATGGTTGTATGTTTGTTATGCCTCGGTGAATTATAGGACCCGATTAGTAGAGTTTTGGGTTCCGGATGAACCCAACTAGAATGGAAGGGTAGTCCAGTAGTGCTTGTATGTCACTTTTTCTCATTCCTTAAGGCCAGAAAGATGATCTCCAATGGTTGTGTATTTTATTTAGTTCGAGTTAAGAATTCTAAAATCAAAACTCTGACTCTCTAGTCAGTCTCGGTTGTATGTGAGTATCCAGATGTGTTCCCAGATGATCTACCAAGGGTCCCTCCCAAGAGGGAAATTGATTTTGGTATTAACCTTCTCCCTGATATGCGACCCATATCCATTCCTCCTTATAGAGTGGCTCCAGCCGAGATAAAGAAGTTGAAGGAACAGTTGAAGGATCTCTTAGATAAGGGTTTCATTACGCCCAGTAAGTCCCTGTGGGGAGCTTCAGTCCTCTTCATGCGGAAGAAAGATGGTTCTCTCGGGATGTGCATCGATTATCACCAATTAAATCAAGTCAAGGAACCCTTCAAGCCAGGTATGTAGGGTTATGAATGGGGGATTTTTTCCACCCTCATGCCCAATTTCATATCAATTTCATGAATCAAGACTCTAATTACGATTTATTGCAATTCTAGGGTTAGACCCAATTTTGATGAAATCTTTCATGATTTTCTACAAATTCAGTTCTCTTGTAGTTCAATCCATTATTTATGGCCATAATTACATGTTTTTCACTAAATTTTCTTATGAATATGTGCTTTCAAGTTATTATGATTTATTCAACTATGCATGAACTTCATGAATTTCAAGATTACGTATCATGGCCAAATTAGTGGCATTATTTTCATAGCTAGTTCTGGTATGCCAAACATATTTATGAATTTCATGATTTCCAACTAGCCCATGCAAAATCAAGTATGTTTCATGATTATGTCTATGAGCAATATATATATTTTGGGAATAGTATTTACCACCTAGTAGGTCGCGTTTTAGTGAACCAAGTCTAAACTATGTGCCACCATAGGTATGATCTTTATAGGACTCCTCATCAGAGAGTTTTCCCCTGCTCGAATGGGCTCACAAGTGATATCACACCTTTATCATTTTTTCCCTAGCAAGGCTTAGGATGGCTCTGTCAACTTGAGCAAGATGGTTGGGCATCATGTTCTTATTCATGATGGTGTCGGTTATGAGAATCTCACATTGTTCCTCATGTTTTAAGTTGTTCATGTTCAAGATTTATGATATAATGTTTTATAGTATAATCATACCATCGATCAGTTTCAGAGCTTTAACTTACGATTTCAAACATGTTAAGCTACATGATTTTACTTTCAAAACTTTGGGTCATTGTGTTTTGGTTTATGACGAATAACTCATGTTTATGACTATCTCATGATCATGATTTTAGCATATTGTCCCTACTCTCATATTTTACTTATCCTATATACTCAGTACATTCAAAGTACTGACCACATACTTTTAGGCCATATTGTCTCATGATATAGGTTTAGGTGATCAATCTGAGTCACGTCAGTAGATTCGATCTTATCCAGCTTCAGCAGTTTTGGTGAGTCCTCATGATCCGGGGATGTCTGTTTGGATACATGTACTTTTCATATGACTTTCAGTTTCAAACTTTAGTGGAACTAGTTGGGGGTTTGTCCCTTTAGCTCATTGTATGACTCGAGGCTTTCAGACATGATGTAATGATATCCGACTTTGAATTATTGTTGATTCAGTTTGTTTAATTATGATATCTTAGACTTCCTCTTATGCCTTATGTTATGCTTTATGATTGTCTACTTAGTTATGCTCTAAGTTATGTTGTTCATGTTCCATGTGTTAGCTTGGATCCATTCGTGGTTCTAGGTACCGTATTACGATCTAGGGTCCATGCTCGGATCGTGACAACCACCAAAATGCATCTCAACCTGGGATGACCTTTCAAGGAAGTTCCTCATTAGATTCTTTCCATCTAGAGAGACTGCAAAGCTAAGGAGTGATACTTTAAGCTTCAAGGAGAGGTCAGAGGAGAATTTATATCTTTCTTCGAAGAGATTCAAATATCTTTTTAAAGATTGCCCCAATCACCAATAGACCAATGAGGTTCTAGCACATATATTTGTGGAAATTATTGACCCACATACTGAAATATTGCTGGATTCCACAGCAGGGGGTCAAGCACCGGAGAAAATATGAGGAGCTGTACACTTTGCTAAACAAGATTGCACAAGGAGATCCAGAGTGCCTTATGATGCATTAAGGGAAGTATTTAGAAAAGTTTCTAGAACGATAGAGGTGGACAATGTGAATTCCTTGATAGCTGATAACAATCAAACTCACACTTTCTGAAAAAGTATAAAGTCGACGTTGTCAATAAAGAATCCAACAAATAGGTTGGGCTCGAACCTACAGGGAATAAGGTAACATCTAGAGTAATGCCGATACTTAAATTTTTTGGTAAGTTATCTCAAATGGGGGGTTCAAAGAAAAACAATATTAAGCAAGATTGTAATTGTTGTTGTTATCAAGATTTACAAATAACTAGGGTATGGTTACTCTTTCTTCTCATCCAGTCGTGCTATAGAGCGGNTGTTGTTATCAAGATTTACAAATAACTAGGGTATGTGTTCCCCGTGGGTTTATAACTACATCGGGTATACACATGTGATCAATCTCAACACTTACTTGTAAAGTTATAACTAGGGTTCATCCAAACGACTGGTTCATCCCTATTGGATGAGTATACTCAATCACCGGATTAGGTCTCATGAGCAATTTCAAACTAACCATTATCAATTTGTCCGAAATTTAACTATCCTGTGACCACAACTCTAGTTAATACAATGATCATAAAGACCAAGGCTTTGTTGTAATTCTCTTTTCCTAATCTCTACTTCACTAGGTTCAGGAAAGTAAAGAATTCGGGCAACTCCTAACATTGTACATCGTTAAGTAATTTTTAAAGATGAAGAGAATATAATAAAAGTGTCTAGCATTGGTTTTGAATCACTTTTATCTAATCCTATTTCGTTATTCAACCATGGTTCCCATAACCCTAGTTGTGGAGGTTTCAACCTTTCATGATTGTAAGATTATATTTAGCATTCATAGGCAAACACGTAATTAAATACTTACAACAATAGTTTGAAGAAAACCTGCTTTTAATATCAATGAACAATCTCAAGAACAATTGATGAAATCAAGTGTTAATCCTAAGAATTGTTCTCTTGAACTTGATAAAAATTCACAAATAATACTTTTCACATGTCTCTCACTAAAATAAAACATAAAAGGTACTTATACAGACATCATAAACCTTTTCCTAAGCTAACAGGGAATTTTCCATATCTGGCACCGACTTGATTCACGACTGATCCTACGACCCATAACAGGATTGTACCGGTCTTACCTGCCTCTCGTACATCCCTTGGATACTATAGATTTGACTAAGTGTTGATAGCTAATACGACTCATACTGCACTCCTACGATTCATACAATCTATCCATGGCTCGGCCCTGAGGACTTCGACATCTTCTGAAGTTTTCTACGAGTGTTGTGGTATGCCTTGTACCTTCCTCTTATGAATCATACATGCTTGTTTTATCTGAAGTTCTGCCAAGTCTTTAAGAATAATTGAAGCTCCCCACGACTCATGGTATGGGTAATAAGTGGTTGTTACGATCCATAGGTTCCACCAGTACCAAGAGACTGCCTTGTGCAATTTTCTCTGAAGATTTTCACGACTCCAGATACGACTCGTACCTAGAGTTGTACTTTTCCTTCCTCTTATTCTAGCCTTTTGATTTTCACCATGATTCTCAGTATGACTCATACAATCATGGTACAGCCCATACTAAGATTTGTACTTCGCTGATTTTATGCACTTTTATGCATCTTTTGCATATTTTTGCTCCAACACCTATTTTCCTGAAAATAAAGTAAAAGTACCTCATATCCATATAAATATACCTAAGTCCATGCTATTTTCTCAGTTTTAAGCGTGGAAAGTGGTATAATCTCAAAACACATCAACACCCTCAACTTAAGACTTTTGCAAATCCTCAGACAAAGAAAACAAAAAACTAAAAATAATGCTTAACTAGAAAATAATCCTAGGATACTACAACCAACAATCAATCAAAATTTGCACTATAACTCAATCAGCTTTTGACCCTTTTTTCGATAAAAAAAATAAGCCCATGCACATCAAACAACCAAAAAACATGATAAAAAGGGATCAAGATATGTCATCTAGCTATTAATAGATAGTCAAGTCATCACCAATGCTTTTCTCACAGACAATTGTTATAATCAAACACAAACCATGTACCCTTATAGCAAATGAAGTCCTCCACCACAAAGATAGGAAAATATAAAACATGGAACTGAACAAGTAAGACTCTCACCCTCACAAATAAGTTTCAAATACTGCATGTCAGATACCATAGGCTTTCCCTTATTTTCTATACTTTGGCTTGTCAGATGGTCAGACTAGGATCACTATAGGACTTGATTTAGCTTTTAATGTATGCTTTCAGGCTGGGCATGCTAAATATAGAATCTTTTTAGTGACTAAACCCCTCCTTGGCACTACATACATGTGGCTCCATTTTTCATTTTTTCACCCTCTTTACTTTCTCAACATTTTTCCTCCCTTTTCACCATTTTTTATGTACTTGTATGGGTGTTGTGTGTTTCTTCAAATTCTCATTCATCGTTCTCTTTTTGCATCTTATTTTTCAATTTTTCTTCTTATTTTGTCACACCACACCTCATTTTTAACCCCTTTTTTCTTTTCTCTTCCTTTTTCACCTCCCTAAGATTTATGCACCCCTACTCTAGCCACCCTCAACTTAGGCATTTTACCTATGTTGAGGTTCTTAATATCCAAGGAGGGACCAGGGCAAAACCAGGTTCATTATAAAAAATGTGTACGGATAATTGGTTAATTAAAGAAAAATGGTTCATTTAAGGCTCAAAATCAGGATCAAGGGAATCATATTATTTTGGTAGGGTCATTTAAGCTAAAAATGGGCTAAACAAAAAGGGCCTATGATCCTTTCCTAACCAACCATCCCTAAAACCTATGTAAAGACAAATCGGGCAAGTTCTAGATCCTCTACGTAGTATTAAACTAGGTATAGACCTCACTCACTCATGGTATATATCTTGCTTTCATTCTACCTGTTTGGTTTATACATGGCTAACTAGAACTAGTCATGATAATACACTAAATGACACAAAAAGATCAACAGAAATCATGCTTCGCATTCAACAAGTACATAGCTAGTCAGCAAATATTTTAAATAGGTCATTTTTTTCAAAACTTCAAACTAGTGCAATTTATTGGCTTGAGCAATCCTAAGATACTTTCTAATTAAACAAGAACATCCTAAGCATGTTGGTTCTACTAGATGGCATGCCCGAGGGAAAATAAATTTTGCAAGAAAAACCCTTGGACGAATTCAAAAATCTCAAAAATACAAGTACACCCCTTCCCCTTTTTAAAAAGAACATTTCATCCCCAAAGCATGGAATATAAAGCAGAAGGAAGGGAACATACCTGTGGCTACTCAGACTTCACCTTCCATGGGTTTCCCCCCATGCAACCTGATTTAACGTTGTGCCACGACGCTAATCTCTTGATTACTCAGAATTCATCAATAAACTTGGACTCATCCTCCACTATCTTAAATGATTGTCTTTGACAAGAGGTGCCCTGGATGAGCAAAACAAAACAAATAAAAACATAAAAGAGAAATAACAAGAAAAAGTTAAATATAGCAAATAATCTAATCTTAAGCCGTATTCAATGGTACCACTTTTAGATAAAGCTCAAACTCACACTTCCTGGAAAAGTATGAAGCGGACGTTATCAATAAAGAACCCAACAAAGAGGTTGGGGTCGAACCCACAGGGAGCAAGGTAAGATGTACACTAATGTTGGTACTTAAACTTGTTGGTAACTTATCTCCAAATTGGGGGTTTCAAAGAAAAATAGTGTTAAGAAAGATTGTAATTGTGGTTGTTATAAAGATTTGAAAATAACTAGGGTAAGTGTTCTCCATGGGTTCATAACTACTTCAGGTATGCACACGTGATCAATCCCAATGCTTACTTGTAGAACTGATAACTAGGGTTAATCCAAACGACTGGTTCATCCCTATTGGATTACTATAGTCAAACACCGAGTTAGATCTCATGAGTGATTTCAAATTAACTGTTATCAATTTGTCCCAAATTTAACTATCCTGCGACCACAGATCAAGTTAATACAATGATCATAAAGACCAAGCTTTGTTGTAATTCTATCTTCCTAATCTCTACTTCTCTATGTTCAAGAAAGTAAGAATTCGGGGAAGTCCTAACATTATACACCATTAAGAAGTGTTTAAAGATGAAGAGAATACAATACAAGCGTTTAGCAGTGATTTTGAATCACTTTTGTGTAATCCTATTGTATTATTCCACCATGGTTCCCACAATCCTAGTTGTGGAGGTTTTAGCCTCTCATGACTGTAAGATTATATTTAGTATTCATAGACAAACACCTAATTAAATACTTACTACAATTGTTGGAACAAAACCTTCTTTGAATATCAATGAACAATCTCAAGAACAATTGATGAAATCAAGTGTTTATCCTAAGAATTTCTCTCCAAAACTTGATAAAAATTCACAAATAATACTTTTCACACGTCTCTCCTACTTTTTCTATAGTTGTTCTATTAAAATAAAACATAAAAGGTACTTGTAAAGACATCAAAACTTTTTCCTAAGCTAATAGGGAATTTTTCATATCTGGCGTCGGATTGACTCACGACTGATCCTACCACCCGTAACAGGTTTATACGGGTCGTACCTGCCTCTCGTACATCCCTTGGCTGCTGCAAATTTGACTAAGTGTTAACAACTGGTATGACTCATACCACAGTCCTATCAGTCATACAATCCGACCGTGGCTTGGCCCTGAGAACTTTGACATCTTCTGAAGTTTTCTACGAGTGTTAAGGTATGCCTCGTATCTTCCTCTTACGACTCGTACTTGCTTATTGTATCTTAAGTTTTGTCAAGTCTTTAAGAATCACTGAATCTCCCCACAGCTCATGGTACGAGTCGTAAGTGTTTGTTATGATCCGTAGACTCCACCCTACAAAGAGTCTGCTTTGTGCAATTTTCTATGAAGATTTTCATGAGCCAGTTATGGCTCGTACCATCTTCGTATGGCTCTTACTACGAGTCGTAATTTGCCTTCCTTTGATTCCAGTCTTCTAATTTTCACCATGATTCTCATTATGACTTGTACAATCATGGTACGGCTTATACTTAGATTTGTATTAGGTTGATTTTCTACACTTTTATGCATCTTTTGAACATTTTTGCTCCAACATCTATTTTCCCTAAAAAAAAGTAAAATTACCTCATATCCATATAAACGTACCTAAGTACATGCTATTTCCTCAGTTTTAAGAATAAATAATGTTGTTAAACTCATAGTACATCAATAGCTCAACTGGTCTCTTTCCAAAACTAGGTGATCACCCAGTTCAGCAGGCTAAACTTGGCTTAACCGCATGCACAGTTACATGTAGTGCAACAAGCTTAGTGATAGTGTGAGATATGTGGAGGAAGAGGTCATGTGGCAAACTCTTGTCGAGCAAACCCAAAGTGAGTAAACTTTGTAGGTAATTGTCACGACTCTAGCATGGACTCCAGACCATGACATGGGACACATAACCAAGAACAACTCTAAGCTAACCCGTGGCACATGTATAGGATATTCGAGGCCATAAACTAAGTAGTAAGGAAACATAAACATATCATGAGTGGAAAAATGAATATCATAAAATATAAGCGTAGATGACAGGTCAGCTACGTCGAACTATCTAATACATAGCTGTTTGGAAAGCCTCTAATCATATGATGATCTGTTGGGAGAACAACCCCAACTAGCTCATTAAGTCTGAAACAGAAATACATAGTCACAAAATATAAGGTTGATAAATGTCCTCGGAAGATGAGGACTCACCTAAACCAGCGCTAAATTGAACTGGATCAGAGCGGGAGCGGTGCTAACTTTAGGGATGAGTTTGGTCACCCCAACCTATATCATGAGATGATATAGCATAAAATATGCGGTCAGTACTTTGAATACTCTAAGTATGCAAGGTTAGTAAAACATGCAAGTAAAGAGATAATATAAAATCATGGGTATAAAGTAAGCATTCAGCATGATATTAAGGACAATATGCAAAAATCATGATCATGAGATAGTCATAAACATGAGATGTTCATTATAAGCTGTAGAATAATGATCCAAGGTTTTGAAAGTATCATCATATGGTTTTAATAGGCTTGAAAATGTGAGTAAAAGCTCATAATATCATCAATGGGTCAATAATACTTTAAAATATGATATTATAGATCCTGTACATGCATAACTTAAAACACGAGGAATAGTGAGAGGCTTCATCATAACTGATATCATCATGAATGAGCACATGATGCCCCAGCTATCTCGCTGATAACGTCCAAAATACACTCTTCGTTCCAAAAGAGCATAAACAGTAGTTGTATCAAAACAAATATCCTGATGGATGTCGGGGTAGAATCCCATAGAGACTAACAAATGTTATGCTCAGTGTTTTTTAGAATATTGAAATTAGTTTGCACCACTCAAAAATAACAAAACAATAAACATTTTGGGGGAGACTTGGTGTTAACAATATGGTATAGATTCTAACTAGGCTAATTAGAATAGAAAAATAACAAAAGTTGTCGACAATAATGAGAAGGACTAGAGGTGTGGTGTAGATGATGTGCTACATTAATGAGGTGTCGACATTAGTTCAAATTGTGTAAATAACTTTGGGTATGCGGGCATTCTATATTCTTCAACCTTATAAATGCCTCTTTCTAGAGTTCTTTCGAAGCACAAGACAAAATTAAATCAACCCAATCATGTTTGGATTAATAGCTTCACTAATTTCTAGCTATTAGTTATTAATTATAATGAGAATGTGGGTTTGGCTGTGTCTATCCCAACTCCACAACATCACATCCATGTCCACCATTAAATTCTCTCCCAATACTCAATTCTTCTCTTTCAAGATAAAATCAAGTAAGAAAAGTAGACCCGCATTTGTAACTATGGATATTCAATTATAAATTGGAGAGAACTTAACTGATTTTACACTAATTAAACAATATTGAGATGAATCTAGCAATACCCAATCTAATTAAGCATTCATCACAACACACCTCTAGTTAATGATATAGATACTCATGATTAAGAAATTAAAAAGTATATTTATCAATAAACTCATTGATTTCAATAATAAGAGTAGAAAAATCAAATTCAGCAATAAGTCTACAACAATGTGGTACCTTGTTATAGAGGAAAAGAAGATAAAGAAAAACAATCTTTTATACTTTCCACCAGTAGAATTCTCCTTTTTTGTTCTACAAAGAGAATATTCTCAAAAAGCTAAAAGTTATGATCTGATAGGTACAGAATACTTATCTCTAGAATATATCAAAAAGTAGGGTACCCAAGACTTTCTTTTTCAGTGTTGGACATATTTGCCCCTGCTCAGGCGTTCTAGTACTTGTGAGAGTTTCGACGGTTCGCTGGTTACATTCCGTGAACCGCCGACTATAGTTGAATGCTCCTTTAGTGAATTCCAATGTCCTTCGGAGATTCTCCGGCATTCAATCATACTACGCCGATTTCTTTCTGTGTGATGCAGCACTTTCAGGTGTTAGTAGGCGATTTAACTGGCGAGTTGCCGGTTGATGTCTGCGACCACTGGTTGCTTTATTTCCCCAAGGCAGTGGTTCAGAACAAGAAGGGCACAAAATTCATCTAAATGACTTGAAAACTAAGCTAAAACTCATGCTTAAGAGATTAATGAGTTGGTAAATTGCCAATTCATCAAACCCCCAAACTTGAACCATTGTTTGTCCTCAAGTAATACAATTATTATCATATGAAGAACATGCCACTCCACACAAGTTTATACATCAATGACCACTTGACTCATCACAACCCAAAACGCTCACCAACTCACTGAAAAAGAGAAGCAAATTCCCCTAAAAACAAGAAAAAAGGAAATATTTTAAGAGGCCACCACCATTCAAAAACATGATACACAAGAGCTTTCACTTTGCAAAACAAGGGCATAGCTTTTCCACGAAGTACACATAGCATATTAATTCATAATCATTGCACATTCAAAGCTTGACTTAGAGCTTGGACTTTTCATGTCCTGTGCACATATTTACCCTTAATGCAACTGTGTCGTCAAAAAGGATGATGCCACTAGAAGAAGAGAAAGTCGCTAATCTTTATCATGAAATCAATGCATTCACACAAGGGATTGTGAAAAGAGATGATTGTACTCACTCTCCTGAAAGAAATCTTTATGCACATAACTCCTATAGACTTGCCCTTCATGTAATTCGCCACTAATGTAGAGCAATTGCACTTAAAATCACTTAGAACTTGTGGGCCATAACGTAGGGTAGGGATATGGGTAAGATAAATCTTTATCTTTAGTGACGAATGCCTCTCTAATGCCTCTACAAACTTGCAACATCCCATCATCTTGTTCAGATCACTCCTCTTCATTTTTCCTTCTTTATCATCTTCATCTTTTTTGTTGTAACACAATCCACCCTTATAACATCTATGAATTTAACACTTAACCTTATGCAAGAGATAGCGCCTATCAAAAATGCTTCCTCTTTTCATGATTCAATGTCTCTCAACTCATTGATTCACACATCTCATCACAATTTTTGATGCTACCTCATTTTCTAGGCTACTCATTTTCCCCCTACTCTTGTGGACCCCCAAACTTAGGCTTTTGCGTCATTTCATATTCATTTCCTTATCTCTCTCTATTTCTTGGGCTTGAAGCCCCCATTTTTCATTATTTTATTACTAGCAATTAGGGAGGATGGATGCGAAAGAGAAGGATTAAAAATGTTCATTAAGCTTGTAATGTGGTTTTCAAGAAAAGGTCCAAGGCTCAACCGTTGGCTATCAAAGATTAATGGTCAAGGAGGTCATTTTGGATGAAGTGACTTACAAAAGAGAGCCTAAGATCATGTTCTAAGTGCAGCTACATCTAGGATTTCCCCTTGAGTAACAATTGGGGCAAGTTATAGACAATAAGATATGCATGAGATTCAAAAAAATCCTTACCACACACGACATCACACCTAAAGAGTCCACCATAGTCATTATCTGTAAAAGATCTTGATTGAAGACATTAGAACATGCAAATTCATAAGTCAAATGAGGAATCTACAAGGTATGACAAAGAGTGCTACATTCTCATTTCAAAAACCCGTTCATCCTTTCTCATTTTCATGCCACATTTCAAAATTCCAATTCAAAATTTTTTCTAGTGGTACCTCTCAAAACAGCTCCACACAAGACTAAAAAATGACATGGCATTTTCCCTTAAGAAAATTGCCTCACAATCTATCATCGGGTTGTGCCAACACGGTTCGACAATAAAAAGAACAGAAAACAAAAACCAATGCTCCTTGGGAAAGAACCGTGGTATGAAAAAATCCTCGGAGTTTGATTACTATTCTACTATATACATAGGTGAACACAACAAAAAGACTTGGGTCATAAAGAAGTAGTTAACAATTGAAAATAAGGACCCAATTTTCACCATTAGCACACTAATATTTAAAAACTCATTCATTTCATTCTGTTATGAGATAGACACACCCCTCCCCCATCTTAAACCGGACATTGCCCCCAATGGAACAAAAATAAAAGACAGTAAGTTGAATGAGGCTTCCTGATTAACTTAGCGATTGGGACGAGGGCCTCAGGAATACATGGTTGCATCGAAGTGCCAAGAATCCATTTCCTCAGTGGCGGCCTCAATGGGTCAGGTGGGATTTCCAATGGTTTCCCAGGTCCTGGCACCACCCATTTATTCGGTAGGGTACGAAGCTCATGGTAAGAAGTAGTCTCCATCCCGCCGGGTTTCCAAGATGGATCTACGTCATACACAGATTGTATTGGAGGCGGTGGTGGTCGTCTATGATATATCTCCTCATCTGAAACTATTTTTGATGCATTGTCATACCCGACCCACCAATCGTCAGGTGGACTCTTTGGTGCCTAGGGCTGTGAAGTCACCGCTACAGGCTTGGGAGGGGTTAGGTTGCTTGCAAATGGAGGTCCAGTGAGTGTAGCCACCTCTCTCTTCAAAGTAATCATGTCATTTTCTAAGACCTAAATTGTAATGTAGAGGCCTTTCAACTTATCATGAGCATGTTGCATGGCTTTCCTGATGGCTTGTTGGATCATGAAAGGGATAGACTTAGCTAGCTTCATAACATGACTTTCATGCAGTTGGCCCATTTATACTAGTTTGAGCAAGGTAGGAGGTGTGGTGGTGGAAGCCGCAGCTTCTTGGAACTGGCCTTCAAGTGTGTTAGAGGGTACAGAAGATGGTGGAGGAGTCCTATTCTCTATACCTTTTGCTCGGTTCATAGCTGGGGCATCTTTTTCAGTTTTTGTAGCCAATGTAATCACACCATTAGCCCGCACAGTTTTATCCAATGGATGGAACAATGGGCATGAAGCCCGCACACATAACATACTTATGAGGCTAGGATATGGAAATGATGTAGCTTGTTGCTTGGCCCTTCTTTTGAATTGATCTGCAATAATCTCTCCAACATTGATGTGTACATGATCTATGATGCAGGCGATAAGAATGGAAACTTCAATTGGGACCTCTGTTGTGTTCTGAGGGATTAACCTAGCACAAACCAATGATAGCCACATATGGGCTTCAAATTTCAGGTCACGTCGATGAATCAGACCCCTGGAGATGGCCCAATGTGGTTGACCCATTGCAATTTGTTGGCTACCCATTGGAACTGATTTGCTTTATCATCCACCTTCCTGCGGAATGTTGAATGTGATTGGATTGGCTTGTCCCAATAGAGGGAATTGATGAATCTGGAGTTATTGGCACCTCTTGGCCTCGCACCATTATGGAAGCCTTCTCTATCACAACCNGTTGAATGTGATTGGATTGGCTTGTCCCAATAGAGGGAATTGATGAATCTGGAGTTATTGGCACCTCTTGGCCTCGCACCCATACATACAGTAGGCACGATAATGTATCTGTGTGGCCCTTTTGTTTTAGGAGTCTTTGTCGCACCTTTATGATGCATAAAATTCCCACACCAACTCCAGGAAGTAAGGGTTAACAAGTATGGTGAATGGACCCCAATTGCGCATACCAATTTGAAAGTAAATATCTGGGAAAGCATTTTTGAAAGATTCTATCTCAAACTGAGCTTCTGCATGGATGGATCACTTCTCCTTCAAAGAGACATAATATTCCTCCAGTCTAGCCAATCCAAAGTGATTAAATTGTATATGCTAGGCCTCCGCAGAAGATATGCTCGGTGCGTTGTTGGTGCTAATTGATGCTTGGCCTTTATGAGGCCGTCTAGATGTGGACATGATGCTGCAGATTAAGGTTAGAATTATGCACACATTTAAAAGAAACCCAGAGTAAACAAAAAGAAAAATCAAATGAGAAGAAGAAGTGATTCAGGTGACACCGCAAATCATCGACGAAAGGCGAAAGTGGATCCACGAAGCACCGATGAAACACCAGTGTAAATTAGTTCCCTGGGGGAACATCATAGCCATCGATTCCCCCACCAACGAAATGCCAATTCAAAATCGCATAACACCGATGAATGACGAATTCGTGATAGAAGTCAGTTTTTTGCAATTGAACCCGCGATTTAATCGGCGATTCACTAAGCATAACCGGCGATTTGTCGGTGGGCAGCGCCTTATGAAGTTATAACCACATGTTACCCCTACTTTGATTCACACAAATTTCTTCTAATCAAACAACGACAAGTCTCCCTTAAGAAATGTGTCAGCCGATCTATTATTAGGAAACTTAAGAGGGTGACCCACTCAGGGTTACCCAGACTTAATCCAATACCTCACCCCAAAAAAATGTGGCGACCCCATAAATAAAAAAAATACATCCAGACATTTCGACGTAAAACATGAGATAATCACATAAGAGCAAAACATCATCAATAGTTCCCTTAACATTAGAGCATGAGCTAAAAAAAATTCCAAATTGGGGAGTAGCATCAAATGGTGTGAACATGCACTTCTGCCCACTAATGGTGTGTTAGAATATGGGTGAGTGAAGGTGATGGGGGAAAGAAACTAGGGAGAGGTAGTTAAGTCGTAAGAGAGAGGAAATTGATCGAAAAGTAGGTGGGTGGTCATTAATGGAGACTAGGTGGGAAAATGGGCTTTTGGGAAGATGCGAAATGGTGAGAAAGAGGGTAATTGAAGATTAATGGGTATAAGGTCGATCAAACTTCTAATAAGAAGAATAATCCAGATTGGGGCACAACGGCTATTCACCGATGTGAACTTGAGATTTGCTGATGTGGCCGCCGATGACATAACCTGTGTGAGTTTCTGGATTCAGGATCGGCGGCTGACCGGTACATCACGGAGTGAAAATGATATTTCATCGAGTGAGAAGACGACGTTAAGGCTACTCCCAGGTACACTGGTTGAGATTGGCAACTTACTGGTGATTCGCGCTTTGTAGCGGCGCTTCGCCGGATGATTCGTCGGCTGACTTGAATCCCCAAATACACTGGATAGAGTCGGTGACCCATCGGCAGTTCGCGAAGTGATATCGACATTTTTCCGGTGAGTCTCCGATTTCCTCCTTGTGTATCCTACATTTGGGTGCATTACTAGTGAGAGGAAGGTGCCTAGAACTTGCACATCATCATTTTTCCAGTTTAGCGGCATCCAACCGTATCTTTGATGTCTTTGAAGTTCACTACCCTAAAAAAATCAAAAACAACAATGCATTAAAAATGTTCAATAAGAGTAGCGAATAAAAATGCTTGGGTTGCCTCCCAAGAAGCGCCTTAGTTAATGTCGTTGCATGATGGTCTCTTATGAATTATGGTTCATCTAGGTATATGTAACACCCCAAAAGTTTCTAAGATTAGACCCCATAGTTAGATGGAGTTCAGCAGAAAACCAGAAGAGGAATCTCTCAGAATGACTCATCCAACGAGTCGTGGGGTGCTCTAACGGTCCATTAGTTGAGTCATTGGAAGAAGTTTTAAGCAAAATGCTAATTATGTTGACACCACGGGACGATGGAATGAGTCATTGTGGGGAACAGTGACCTGTTGGATGGAACCTTGAGAGCTGGCAGACCAGGCTTCACAGAGATGACGAGCCAAGTGATGATCCATTGGTTGCTGTGACGGGTCATTGTGGAGAGTCGTTAGTTGGAGCTCAGGTTTTTGGTTCAGTGATGACGGATGGAGACCACAAGTCGTTACATGGAATAACAACCCATCGTGTCCGTCATTGGAAGGAAATCGAGGGTTGGACCAGTGGTGACGACAGAAGGTAATGACGAGTCATTGGATGAGGTAACGAATCATCCTGTTGGTCGTTGGTTGAGGAAGTAGAAGATGAGAATTTTTCCCCAGTGGCAATGGATGGTCACCACTAGTCGTGGTAAGGTTCAACGACTCGTGGTCACTAACGAGCAGATTTTCAAAAACCATCTGTGAGTTTTCTTCCTCTTCATCTCTCAATCTCAAGGGTCATCCAGGGTTCCCTTCAAGAGATGAAATCTTAAAGATCTATTTGGGAGTCCTTTCTAATTAGGTTTGTGGGTTTTCAACAAGGATTTCCTTCCATCCTTGTGCCCCAAACTTTTGTACTAAAAACCCAAATCTGTTGATTCTAGAAGAGCATGTTCTAGGGTTTCAATTTATACATGAATTCTCCTATGTTTTCCCTAAATTTTAAGAACCATTTATGTGCTGTGAATTTACAGCATTTTCGATGCTCAAAACTGAATAAAATAGCATGGACTTTGTTGTGTTTATATGTATATGAGGTAGTTTCTTGTGTTTTTAGGTAAACTTAGGTGTTGGAACAAGATTGTGCAAAATAAGCTTAAAAAATTAGAAAATGAGTCAAACTAACAGTTTTAGTACGAGTCGTACATTGGTGGTACGAGTCGCACTTAGACTTGTGAAAATATTCAGAAAGATGAGTTGAGAAAGATGCACTCCACGATTCATAGTACGAGTCGTATGATCGTTGTATGAGTCATAACTCCAAGTCGTGGAAAGAATATGAGAAATTGCACAAAGACTGACTCTAGGTATGGAGGACTACAGTACGAGTCGTGATGGCATGGTACGAGTCGTACCAAGACACTCGTGACAAACATCAAAAAAATTCAGAGTCTTCAGATTTAAACCATGAAAGCTTAGTACGACTCATAGGAAGATGGTACGAGTCGTGCGAAAGCCCAACACATAACCGGATTTCAGCAAACTAAAGACCTATAGATGGCAGGTATGACACGTACAAGTTGTCACGGGTCATAGTTCTAATGTTGGCACGAGCGGCAACAGATATGGAAGTTTACCCTATTATCTTAGGAAAATGATTTATATGTATGTATAAATATGTTTTATGTTTTATTTTCATAGGAGAGTCATCCAGAAGCAATGAGTAGTGATTAGAACTGATTAGCAATGAAATTAAGGAGATAGAGACATGAGAATTGAGTTGTTGATGTCACCCAAATTACACCTCACAATTGAGATATAAGCGGTCGATTGTCAAATACACAACCCAATGAAGGTTGAGGTCAATCCCACATGGAATATGGTAAGAACTTAAGTTAATGCGAATAACTATTACTATTGATCTACTTATTTCCAAAGGGGGAAAAAATAGAACAATAAACAAAAGTAAAACTAATGAATGCTTGTATCAAATTGGGTTTATATTCAATTTACGAATATACTAGGATTGTGTTCCCCAAGATTTCATAACCACAAGGTTTATACACTAGTGATCTATTCCGGTGTTTAACATGCAATATTGGTAAGCTAGGTTCACCTAAATGGTTGGTCCCCTATCTAGATGATTTTCACCACGCAACTTGGTCTGTATACGGGTGTTCTTTAGTTAACCCTTACCATTAATATCGGATTAGCTATCCCTCAGACAGGTTCAAGCTATTAGATGAGGGTTGGTAGCCTCGAACCTCCGTTGTTTATTTCTTTTTCCCATTCTTTACCTCCATGATCCGGTAAGTAAGAATAAGGCAATTCCTAACGTTTGCAACTGTCAAGAATCAATCAAAACGAAGGAAAAAATAATACATGCATAGAACTCCATTTAAAAATCACTAGGTATTTTTACCTATGTTTGTTAATTCATCTTAGTTCCCACAAATCTAGTTTATGGGTTTAGCTACTCATGTTTTTGTTATTGCAATCACAAAACATAGAAGAAATCATAATTGCAACTTACAAAGTATTGTAGAATAAAAACCAAGTAGATTGAATAAAATTCCAAAATATCTTTCGTGTCTTGAATCAAGAGCAATTTTATGAAAATTCTCTGAAGAATATCGTTCAAGATTCTCTATCAAAATTGGATTAAATCCTTCCATAAATTATCTTGAAAAATATCCCCTAAAATAAACCTAAAACTGGGTATTTATAATACAAAGAAATCCTTTTCCTAAATAAATCTGGAAACCAGGTTGGCAGTGGGAACGGGCTATGTGACGGATTGTTAGGCCTTCGAACGAGTCGTTCCTTTCTTTGAAATAATCGTCCTCAACAGCATACCCAGGCTTGGCAACGGGTCACCTAACGACCCGTCGTTCCTTAGAACGAGTCGTTAGGTCCCTCGTGGTCTACTTCCTCAGCAATTCCAGTGCACTTCATGGACGGTTCCAGTAGATTGCCAACGATTCGTTCCTCCAACATGTCAAGTGCACTGTGTCACTTCTTCAAAACTTCAACTTTTTGCCAACGCCTTAAGTGACGGGTCGTGCCTCCTGCCAACGACTTCTTGAGTACCTGGCATTCACCTTTCAGTTGTTTTTAACAATAATTCGACCACATTCACTTCCAAACCTGCTTTCCTGCACATTAAGCACAAAATACCTTATACCCATATAAACGTACCTGCAATGTGGATAATTTCTTGGTTTTAAGCATCGAAAGTGTAGTAAAATCACGGTACATCAGTTTTTCAACTAGTGATAAACCTTTTCTTGATATTCATATTGTTATTAAGAATTTTGCTGATTAATTCAAGTTTTTCTCTCAATTAAAATTGTATGTATTGATTTATGTCTTTAATGATGCAAACAAATCACAATCTTGCAACTATGAGAGGCTAAAACCTCCATAGCTAGGGTTGTGAGAACCATGGTGGATTTACAAGCTAGGGTTACATAAAAGTAATTCCAAACCAATGCAGAACACCTGTATTGTATTCTTTTCATGCTTAAACGTTTCTTAGTGGTGTACAACATTAGGACTTGCCCGAATTCTTTAGTTGCTTAGGTCTAAGAGGTAGAGATTAGAAAAAGAGAATTAGAACAAAACATTGATCTTGATGATCATTGTATTAACTTGAACTGTGGTCGCAAGATAGTTAAAATTTGGGATGCATTGATAACGGTTAATTTGCAATCGCTCATGAGACCTGGTCGGCTGATTGAGTATAGTCATTCAATAGGGGCTAGTTGGTCGTTTGAATGGACCTAGGTTATCATTTCTTCAAGTACGCATTGGTGATGATTACGTATGTATACCCAAAGCAGTTATGAACCCATGGGGAACAAAAAACCCTAGTTATCTTTAAATCTTGGTTACACCCATAGTTTCAACTGTGTTTTTAGTTATTGTTTTTAGTTGGGTTCTTTATCAACAACGTCCTCTTCACATTTTTATAGGAGTTATGGTTTGAGAATTATCAAAAAGAGGCGACATTTCCTGGGAATACGGCTAAGACTAGATTATTAGCTTGTATTTGACTTTTTGGTAGTTATTTCCTTAATTACAGTCTCTTTTTGTTTTTCTTGATACCTAGAGGCTGTTTTTTGGTGAATTCCAAGCACTCCGAGTAGCGTAGATCCCCTTATTCCATTGAATCCAGAAATCGAATGAGCAAAACACAAGATGGAGAACTAGGACCAAAGAGACGCCCGTGTAGCTGAAGAAGCTAGGCAAGCCAAGCCAGCTCGACAAGCTACACTTCAGGATGTGGATGATGTTAGAGAAGAAGTAGTGAATATCGGTCGACATGGGAGGGGCAACAGAGGTTATAGACTTGCCCCTCAGTTTTTCGATGATGAGGACCTAGAAATTGATGAAGTTGGGTCTACTGGAGCAATTATTCCACCACCATTGCCCTCTAGGGAAAAATTTCAAGAGCACCATGATTCAATTTCTAAACATGAAAGGGGTGTTCAGTGGTCATGCAGCAGATGACGCCAACCTGCACTTGATAAACTTCATAGGAATATGCAAGGCGTACAGGTTGCCTGGAGTAAGCCAAGATGCCATATGACTCAGACTCTTCCCCTTCTCTCTATCAGGGGAAGCCACGTTATGGTTATCGGAGTTGGCCAATGACTCCATAACCAATTGGAGGGAGCTCAAACAGGCCCTCTTGGAAAAGATTCTTTCCCCCCTCCAGAATATTGCAGCTAAAAGATGAGGTCTACAACTTCCGACAAATTAAGACAGAGGCTCTTAATGAAACCTGGTTGAGGTTCAAAAATAAGTTGACAAAGTGCCCAGACAATAAGATCCCAGATGACAGTTTGTTGGAAATCTTTTACAGATCATTGAATAATAGCACCAAAGCTGTAACGGACACAGTGGCAGGAGGAGCATTGATGAGTCACACCTGGGAGAAAGCTGCCACTATCCTTGACAGGGTGACTAAGACGAACAGGGCCTGGCATACAACGGAGGCTGATGTAGTGGTCGGTACATATGCTTTTGGTTTGACTGCAGACCAACGAAGGAAAGAAAAAGAACGCGACCTAGAGTTGGCTCATATGCGCACATCATTGGACTTGCTAACAGAGCATATTATGGGAGCTGACAAAAAGATAAACACAGTGGGAACTCAAGGAATGGAACAGGGAGCTGGTCACTCTAATTTCGAGGAAGAGGCAAACTTCCTGGATAGCCAAGTGGGGGGTTTTCGAGCCAACGCCCAAGTGTCTGGACAAGACAATTGGCTCCAAGGTTCTAGAAATCAAGGTTGGAACCAATATAGAGACAACTACAATGGAAATGGGTTTAGAGACAAGAGCCAAGGTCGTGAGCACGAAGGAGAATGGAGAAGAAACGATGGATGCCGCAATTCCCGAGCTGGAGTTTATGTGCCTCCCAATGCAAGAGAGTGGGAGGCTGGGCAATCAAAGTTGGAGAGCATGATGGCTAAGATGTTGCTGAAGGTGAGGTCCACTGATGAGCGACTAAAGGAGATCCGAAGTGACTTATCAAGTATGGGTCAGGAAGTGGAATCTCATGCAACAACCATCAAGCAGATCGAACATCAACTTGGGCAACTGACAGCATCAATGAACCCTAGAAAAAAGGGTACACTACCTAGAAACACTGTCCAAAACCCAAAGAACAATAGCCATTGCATGGCGGTGAAGACTTGGAGTGGTAAGACCATAGTTGACCCCCCGTTTCCATTTGTAGTTGAATGTATCAAAGAAAGCGTAATGGAGGATAATGAGAAGAGTATTGAGACAGAGGGAGTTGAGCATGCTGAGGCCCCAAGAGGTGAAAAAGAACCCGACATTGACCAAAGAGCAACAAAAATCTATGAAGCTATCCCGGGACCACCGCCACCATTCCCTCAAAGGATGAAGAAAAAGATGGAGAATGGTAAATTCCAGAAATTCCTTTCAATGCTTAAATATTTAACTGTGAACATACCATTGGTTGAGCCATTGGAACAAATTCCCGGATATACAAAGTTTATGAA